>BSBK01009412.1:0-109386 GCA_027943335.1 Chamaecyparis obtusa | reverse complement strand
TATATGTGTGTGTGTGTGTGTGTGTGTGTGTGTGTGTGTGTGTGTGTGTGTGTGTGTGTGTAGAGAGAGAGAGAGAGAGAGAGAGAGGGTAATTATGGATCAGAATAGATAGAGACGTTGACGAGAGAAGGAAGATGTGTGAGAGAGGAAATGAGAAGGTTCATGCATGTGTATAGACATATATACATATATCTATGTAAATATATGTATAAATAACTATAGATATACATATATAAATACATAAACATATCATATATGAAAATCTATACATATGTGTAGTGTATTGTACATTTAGAAGAAAATATTTTTAAGTCTTCATAACCCGTACGGGTTATGTGGAACTAAAAAATGATGCTTTTATGTCTTCATAACTCATACAAGTTATGTAGAATTTGAAATTATGCTTTTTGTTTTTCAAAACCTGATCTAGTTATTTTGTATATCAAAATCCATATGGGTTTTGGCTTGGTAAAAGGTTTGGAAAATGAACCTAAGGCTTGGAAGCCCATTTTCTCTCCATTTTTGTCCTTTTACACATTTTTTCAACTTCCAACATGATTTATCAACTTCTTCATCATCATATTTACAAATGATCAAATGTGTGTCTCTAAAATTACCTGCACACTATTACGCATCTTCTCAGCTTTCTGACCATAAAAAGTTTTCTATTTTTGGACAACATTAGCATAGTAAACTTTAATTTTAATTGCCAGTGTTTAGACAGTCCTCATAGGCATATTTCTACAATTTTCTTCATAACTTTTGATCTACTTTCAACCAAAGTAAAAACAAATTACATATTACTATTCTACACTAGATTATATACACTTTTAAAAAAAGAAGTTTGCATTTTTTATTAATTTGATGCAAGTTATGCCCAACGCATGAATAGGTAACATATTTTCAGGATTCGGTCACTTCAAAAGATCATATAAAAACAAAAATACTCAACAAAAAGTTACAAAAAAATACACAACTTCTAGACCTATCATCCTACCAAAGGGTTTTGCAAAATACTAAATCTAATTATACATTTTGTGAAGTTCACGTAAATAGCTATGTTATGTTTTTCTAAAAAACTTAGGAATAGTTTTTCGTGCACGATAGGTTTGACCCTCTTAATATTATCCTTTTTAAAAAAAAATAGTAGTTTAGAAACTAGATTCAAAATACTACAATTCTTATTCTTTTCACAAATCTTAGTTTTGGTTCCATGATCCTCAAATTTCTCTGTGAAGTTCAAGTTTACTTGATTTCAAAGAAAAAAGTGACCACTTATACCCCCCTTTTTGCACACCATCTTGGTGCACTTACCCAATAGTGATATGAACTCCTATGATACAAATGCACATAAAGCCTTTCATATATGGGAAAGGTGAGAGATTAATTTGAAAATATTATGACATGTGTCTTCACCCTATGACATGGGAGAAGTGGTGATAAAATGTGATAAGATCAAATTTCACTTTAACTTCTAGAAATATTATTGTAAACCTAAGTAAACATAACATGCAAACATGTGTGAATATGACCTACTATGTGAACTAGCTAACAAATATACTCCATTCAAACCAATACCCATTATTGACTAAAACTTAGGGAGAAGTAAATAATTACAAGGATGCATACATACAATACGAAAATATGAATTTATAGATTCTAGCCAATAGGCCACATTAGGCATACATTTACAAAAGATTTCTCACAAGTGGAATAAAGGAGAAGAACTACATAAGAAAAACTATAAATCAAGAGAGAATATATTAAAAAAATTATTTACAAGTGATGAAAGAAGTGATAAATGAAAAAATCAACATGATACCCCTTGAGGAATACATCCATTACAAATATACAATAGATATCCCTCCATAGGAGAGAGAGAGGGAGAGTATAGATCCACCTCCATAATGAAATATCTCCTTCGGTAATATAAAGTTCTTGAAGAAAAAATACAATCAATTCCTTCCAACAACATCCCTCCCCTTTGGATGAAACAAGTCCAATCATATCTGTAGAATAAAATCAAACCCAAAGTGTAGAGATGATATTAGAAGCCTCATTATAGGTGCCTCTAGATAAATTGCTCAGGTGTTACTCTGTCCATGGTAGACAATGATGCCACAATAAGATCAAGTACATGGCTAATTGATAGAGAATATGTCAAGCCAAGATCATGTGGTAATACATATTGAATAATACTTTTCTAAGGATAATCATTAAAGAGTAGAGATATCTCCTCAATTGTGTCCTCCAAATTTATAAAATGATATATTCATAAAAGAAATTCTATATATGTATCAAATGCTCACCCTTGGTTAAAATGAATTTGAAAGATCGTATGACCTTGTTGAGAAAGAATAATGAGATCCTTATTGAATGATTATATATGAGGAATAAAAGAACGTGAAGGATCATCAAGTATCTCGAAAGTAGGAGAAGATGAATCTAAAGAAACCCCATCAAGAAATTATCAAACTCCTTAATAGTATAATAATCCTAAGAATTCAATTTGAATTCACATATCCTTATACTATTCCAACTCAAACAAACTTAAATGTAAATTTTTCCTAAAAATCAAATCTATTAACTCAAAAAAATCTAATTACTTGCTACTCATTTATAATTTGACCACTTAACAATTCATGCATTTCTTTTTGTAGCTATTATTTTCATTTTAAGCTTTTTTTTCTTATTCCAATGAAAAAAATGATGATTTGGTTAAGTTGATACCCATCTAGTTGTTAGAGAATAATATCAAAAATTTATGAGGGTGGTATTCCAAATCCAAAAATAAATATGGAAACTCAAAAGTACTTGGTTTGTTGAACTTCTTAAATACATATAATGTAAATGTGATATTTAAATCAATTTTTTTTTCTGCCAATTGTTAAAAATAGATATTTTTCATAAACCCAACATTTCAATAAAACTTAATATAATAATTTCAAATATTGATTAATTGACAAGTAAAGAACAATTACACAAGTATGAGTTATTTTCCATGGCAAGTCAGTTTGTGAAATTGCTATTTGGATTCAACTATGTAGTTTTTGAGTCAAACTCATTGACCCATGTTTCATGAGAAGTGATTCACAAGAACCCATCTCTCATGAGAGTGAATGGAACACTCAGCACTCATTTCATCTTGTTGATGCTCACATGGGTGACATTGTGCCTTCTCAAGAGCTCACCCATCTCAATATTGCTCCAAATCAAGTGTGTGTAACCATCCAAGTTTAAGCTATCATTGCATAAAGATGATGTTTATAGGGTGAATTGCATAAAGGTGATGCTCAAAAGGGCAATATTGGGCCTTCCTCAGATGTCACCAATCCCAGTACTACTCCAACTCAAGAACGTGTTGGTGTCCAAAATGACTCTTATGCTCTAACAGGCTGCCAGTATACCCTCAGAGGATTTTAGGAATGGTTAGCTCTAAAATAGAATGAGGTCTTAGGGTAACTGGACCAACTCTAGGGACAAGAATGCCCTCTTCTTCTTCTGGCTCTGCAAAACCAAGGCGGGTGCACCTAACCTAGTATAAAATAGACTTCATACACCAAAACCTAGGTTCATATAGCAGATGAATGGATAGCAAGAAAGTACTAAGTATCAACCACACACTCATTGACTCTCCATTGCTATGGGGTAGAACTACAGACATCCAAATGCTGAAAACTTAAAGAATGGTTCTTATTTTATGTGTTTGAATCATAACAACAGCAATCAGCATCTGTTGATAAAGAGATAATCATTTAGGCTAGTGCCTCATCCATTGGGCAAGATCTCCTAGAACAAGAATGCTACACACACCAGACAATAGCTGAGATTCAAAGCCATAAACACATTTACCATCTCCTCTACTACTTACAAAACATCCCTACATAGACAAGAGATAGACCTATGTCTCATTTTAGAGCATCATTTAATCTAATCCTAGATTAGAATTGAAAAGTGAAGACATGTACATGGATAAACATGCAGTGAGCTAGAAAACTCAAAATCTATTTGCAATGACACAAGGGAGAGATGAGAATTAAGTGCCTGCATTAAGTATGAAGAATCCTTAAGTGTAAACAATAAAACCAGAGGAGTCAAGCTTGCAAATTACAGCTTAGACCTGCAACTTTCTCTCTGTCATCAACAAAATACCAATTGCCAAAATGTTACAATCCTAACTGGGCAGAAGACTCACAAACTCCCAATGCCCTCAAATGATCATGAAAATCCCTTTATACCAGGGTTACAATGCAAGCATACGATCATTTGAAATTCAAAATCACCTAACCCCACCAAGGAATAAACATAGACATGATAGGGGTCAAGCCATAGCAACAAGCGCCACCAAACCAGTCAAATCTGGCCACCAAAGCAATCAATTTTGTTACCCCCTGTCGCCAAAAACTCTCAGCAAGTTCAAACGGCCACATGCATTGCACGGGTACTAAGGCTTTTAACCATTCACCCCTAATCGCGCAACTGCGCAGTCATATCCTTATCACCACAGGAAATCGGTAACAATTATGCTTGGTCGCATGATCGCATAACCCAGAAATGGGCTATGCGAACATGCGACACCATCTACCTCTACCGCCGACATTGCCGCTTGCCATAAGATAGCTTGTTGCATGTTCGCAAGCCAGAAAACTGGCTCATGCGAACATGCGACAAGCCGCTACCATGCACCCCGCCGGTCATCAAATCACCGCTGAGATACCCAAGCTCGGGCCCACGTTCAAATCCACCTTCCCACCAACACGGTCCAACCGAAAACCGCCATGACACCACCGCACGGAGCCCACCAAACAGCTGCAGACAGGCCCCAAGGACACGTGGCACCCTGTTGCATGATTGCATAGCCCAGAAATGGGCTATGCGATCATACGACAGCCCACGAACCTCTACCCTGCCGCAACCACGCAACTTCACAACCGCATCACTAGACCGTTGACCAATCCGCAAACAGGCCTGGCAATGAACGGCGGGCGCATGATCGCATGGGCTTGAAACCTCCCATGAGATCATGCGCCAGCCATAGGATTTACCACATCACCCCCGCGGACGCCACACTACCACCTCTGCCAGTGAGCCAAGGACATGCGTTGACCGATCGCATGATCGCATAGCCAAGGAAAGGGCTATGCGATGATGCGACGGCCAACCAAAAGCTGCCACATCATCACCAGCGCAATCACTGTTGAAGAGACCCCACCTGCAAAGAGCTTTGAAAATTTAGGCCCACCATCATGTGACCGCGCGACTAAGGCAAACTTAACCACCAACCATGTTGCCAGATGTTAGCCGCTTAACCGCCATAAACAAGCAACTAGGAGATAACCGTTGGTTGCCAAGTTGTGGAATGAAAACCTAACCGCCAAGAAACAAAACACCGCAGAAGACTGGGACCCAAGCGGACAGATGGCAAGCAGTCACATGATCGCATGTCAGAAAAGTCTGACATGCGGCCATGTGACGACAAATAAGAACGTGCCATTTGTCCCCCCTCTGACACTGGGCCCACCAAACAGAAGCAACATTGGAAACAAACAAGATCAACAGCAGGCGCATGATCGCATGGGGAAATAATATTTCATGCGATCACACGCCGACCATTGATCTACTCCCTCTAGACCCACATCATCACACTTGCGTGGTTAAGAATGATGAACAAGAAGCGCCGGCAGGAAAAAAGAAAGGCAAGGTCGAAAACACACAAGGTTTTCGGTAAAGATCGAAAACACACAGAATTTTCAACATGACACAAAGGAAAACAAGGAAGTCGAAAACATCGAGGGTTTAATGTAGGCCAAAAAGGTAAAAAATAACGTGGATTTTCTAAAACACTGTGGGTTTTCGACACTGTGGCAGAATTTTTAAAAAAGCTTCCCACGAACATTAGAAATTGAAAATCTTACTGGGTTTTGCGGATTAGGAGACACGCTTTGGACCAGAGCAAGGCGACAACAATGACAACCAGGGGCAGGACACTTGACACATATTTGCAAGGGAGAGGCCATTTTAAATGATTTTGCAAAAAATATTGGAAAAACGGCCTAACAAAACGCTTACTTACCATAAAGTTTCCCCCAAGGCTAAGTCTACTTAGCTTGCAATCCCATTTGCAAAACCTTTAGCAAGTGTGGTCAATGAGTTTGACTCAAAAACTACACAGCTGAATCGTGATAGCAACATCAAAATAATTGCATATTTAGAACAACAACAATGCTATAATAAAAATTAATAAGAAAATTGTAGAAAAAAATTGAAATGATTAGAACCACTCAATCTATGAAATTATGTTATTCTGAAAATAATACTTATTAACTGACCCTTTGGTCTAGAGATGAATTTGAAAGGTTCTTAATGAGCTCACTAGAGATCAACTCTCTGACATCAAAAAAAAGGACGAGGTCAAACGAATTTGGTAAAATGGATACTGCCCAGTCCTTGACTTTTAGCTGAAGAGGTGCAACATAAGACTCGTGTTCCATATCAGATTAAAAAAATGATTTTATGAATACTAATAAATTTGAACTAGTTGAGTTTAAAGACAGTGTTAAAAGCACATTACAAAAAAGGAAAACAATTATGCCACACTTTGTTTTTTCCTTAAACTAGAGATAAACGGTAGGTAAAAAAAAGTAAATGGATATGGTTGAAACGTGACGAGATAAAATACATGATTCCAGATAAGGAGACTCAAATGTGTCTCCTTACACCCCACCAGTGGGTAGTTGAAATGCTTAATCTTAATAATAGTGATGCTTTCCCCTTACCAGGGCGCACTAGTAACAACCAAATAATTATTAATACTAATACTGGGCTCGATCAATGAGCACAAGAGGATAAGGAAAACGTCCTTTCGTTCGATTCGGTCCCTTGATTCCCTTATCCGGCATGTCATATCTTGTGCCAAATGATGCAGAATTGAACCCAACAACTACAACTCTCTTATTTGACGTATAGTACGCAATATTGTCGCCTAACGTACACGGTTTTGTTTCAGGATACATGTTTTAAGATTAGCAACATGCTTTCTAAATTATTGGACAACCATTAATGATTGTCGGTGTACCCTTGAACAATATGGACGATTCTCTTTTTTAATTTTATAAATTTTGTATTAAGGTTACGTTTATCTTCCGTAAATTCTTAAATATGAAAAGATATTTGTTCAAGGCCCACTTGGGTCGGAGATTCCACAGGCACAAAGGAGCCCTGTAAAAGCTTTTCCTCATACCTAACGAATTGTGGTCTAATTAGCTTAGAAATAATGTTGCACTAAATTATATGCATATGTGAAAGAGAGCATAAAAATTTCATAATTGAAACATGTATTAATAGTAGTTCTGTTGTTTTTGAATAATTAGAATTTTTAGTTGGAGGAATTGTGTCATTTTATTGGTATCTATAACATACAATTACTGAAACATTTGTGCATAAGAATTGACAACTTTTGAGGTGGTTGTAGTGCAGGATTATGAAGGTATCTTTAAGTAGGCATTGGGTGACACTTTGACATGACCAATTTTTGACTCTCCCCACAGTGTGAGTCCATAAACCTACTTACACACATATATACAATTATCAATGAAGATGCAAGAATTTGGGCTTCATATCCCAACACTTATATATTTTAGAATAGAATCATTCATCGGTAAATTAAAAATGATAAGTACTTACAAATATGTTCCCAACCGGAATAGAAGGAATTTTTGACAGAGTCTTGAAGATGGGTGTTGTAGGAGCTCTTTACTTTCTTATATAATTTAAAAGAGGATCATTTCTTGATAGACAATGAAGGCATCTTTAACTAGGTATTCTCTTTGACATGATCAATTTTTTATTCTTAAATAATAGATTGTACAGTAGATGTCATTACTACTCAGAAATTAAAAGAATAATAAAAAAAATTAAAGAAACAACCAAAAATTATTTGTTAAAATCTGATGAACCATTTAAGATTAATAGATGCCTAAAATTAACTATATAAAAACTACTGATAAACTTCTTGAGAGAATCATTCATTACTAGATTAAAAATGATAAGAACTTACAAATCTGTCCCAATTCATACACAACATCACCGTGACTCCAACCGGAGTAGAAGCAATTAGAGAATCATTCATTGCTAGATTAAAAATGATAAGAACTTACAAATCTATTCCCATTCATACACAACATCACCGTGACTCCAACCGGAGTGGAAGGAATTTTTGACATGAGTCTTGAACATGGGTGTTGTAGGAACTCTTTACTTACACAGTGGAACACAATCTTTTGTGGAGATCCCATTTCGTGACACTTGAGACAAGGCCAAAATACAATGTCTAAAAGACGAATGAGACGGACATCCTTTTGGCACAAATGCTCAGTAGATGCTGGACAACACTATATACAAACTCCAATCAATGCCTACCCCTGTCTTATCGGTGTGCGCTGTTCTTGTCTCCACACATTTCTTTCTTTCCCCGCTCACTACATTTCTGCAACGAGGGGCTCCGTATCGTTGGAAATCTTCGGGACTTGCGACTCAGTGAGTTCAATTGCCCGCGTGGCTTGCAGAGTCCAGTCGGTGCGAAACACATGGTAGAGCATGAGAGCCAAGCAGGACGCCTGAGCAGCGAGCAATCCAATCCAGAATCCCACAAAACCAACGTTGAAGAAAAACCCGGCGGTCACGGCGACGGGCATGCCGACGAGGTAGAAAGAGCCCAGATTAATGTTGGCGCCCAGCGAAGGGCGAGCGCTGCCCCTGAGCACGCCGCAGCCCGTGGTTTGCGGGCAGTTTCCGAGCTCACAGAGTCCCAAAATGGGCAGAGCCATGGCCGTAAGCTTCAAAATCTCCGGATCACTGGTAAACAATCTCGCCCAACTGTGACGCACACCGTTTGAGAATCCCATGGCCAAGAAACCTAAAATGCAAGAACACATGAGAGCAACGATACTCGCATGGCGGGCTTTGTCCGGCCTGTTGGCACCGAGCTCGTTGCTCACCCTTGTAGAAACTCCGACGCTGAGAGACGAAGGAAAAATGTAGATAAGTGACGTGGTCTGAATGAGGATTCCCATGGAGGCGACTGTAGACCTTGGATTTATGAGCAGCCCACAGAGAATTATCATGAGCTCGTACCACCACCACTCTAAACACACCGATACGCAGCTGGGTATCGCCAGTTTCAGCAGCGGTGTCCACCCGCTCAAACACTCCCCCGAAACTCCGCCGCCCCAGGTCTTCTTATAAACGCCCGAGAAGCAGAAATACAAGAGGAGGGAGAATATGAGGTTCAGGTTCGTCCATGCGGCCGCCAATGCGACGCCCGCGATTCCCATGCCGAGGAACTCCACCAGCAGAAAGTTTATCGGCACGTGTATCGCCACCGCAATGGCGGCCGTGCATGCAAGAGGGAGCGTGACGTTCTGAGATCTGAGGTAGATTCGGAGAGGATGGAGCAGCGCCTGGGCAAAGAGGTCCGGGACGCTGAACAAAATATACTTTCCCGCCATTCTCGTAACGGCCTCGTCTTGTCTGCAGAAAAGGAGTATTCTTTCCATGTTGAGCCACAGGATGAGAGTCGGAAGTACCGCCGTCAGAAGAATGAGCACCATTCTCTGAAGTGCCAGCCCCAGCAATCCCCACCGTTTGGCTCCGTATGCCTGTCCACAAATGGGCTCCATTCCCAACGCCAGTCCAGAAATAACTGAGTACCCAGTTATGTTTGCAAACCCTAATGCCAGTGACCCGCCTGCCAGCTCTGTTTCCCCCAACCGCCCTAAAAACAGCATTGATATTATGGCCCTCGAATACTGCAACAATCCCGTTAGTACCATTGGCCCAGATATTGCCCACAGTGCCTTCAGCTCCTCCACAATCTGTATAGCACAAACACCACCAAACATAAATTTCTAGGACTTATACATTATCTGTGAACGAAAGTGTAAGTGTAACTATCTGTGCGCCCTTTATACATTATCTGTGAACGAAAGTGTAAGTGTAACTATCTGTGCGCCCTTTATACATTATCTGTGAACGAAAGTGTAAGTATCTGTGCGCCCTAGTTCTTTATGGCGCCAGCCAATTCTCAACTATACTTAACAGATTGTCCAACAGCAATTCATTCATGTTCTGATTAGATCAATTGAGAAAAGGTCCGACCCAACAAAATGTAACATAAAATTATAAGACAGTTCCAGAAGAATTCACGACCAAAAAACAAACCAACAATTACATTACCCCACATTAACTCTTGAGAGATAATCTGACCTATTTTCGAGGACCTGGCACTAAAACTATTGCAGCAGATGCGTAAAGCGGAAGAAAAGAGAAACAAAAGGTTTAAAAGACTTGAAAGGGAAAGGAACATATATTCTACAGTCCACAGAATTTGATTGTTGATTTTTAGGTTTATCTTTTATATGGACATGAACATTTTGAATCATTGACAGTGGTCCTTTCTCTGTAAACGATTCGAAATATCAAGATAAAAGAATATAATGCAATCTAAAAATCGGTAATCAGATATATATTTTGGATATCAATGTGAATAACAGATAGATAAAATTCACACACAATCAAATTTAGAAACAACATCACTTAATTATATAGATTATAGAAATCTCTTCGCACTAAGATAAAAGAACACAATGTAACCCCAAAATGGGCAATGAAACAACTATTTTGGATACCAACCTGAGTAGCAGTTGGGTAAAACTCAAGCTCCCGGTGGTTGGCGTCTGAGAAATGATCTTTCTCAACAAACACGGAGACGAAGAGCCGCTCTTTCTCTGTCTCTTTCTCCTGCTGGTTTTCCTTCTGCTCTTCGTTGCCGTCGACGCAACTGGCACTTAAACTTTGTCTGCACATGGCTTTCTGTTATGCCGATCTTATTCTTCAGCAAACTGCAGTCTGCAATGATTAATTGCGTACAAGGGATAAAAGCATACGTAATGTTTTGCAGAGACAACACATTAACCTCAGTTTTGTGACGTCTTCGTTGGCTTACGGAGACACAGTCAGTCCTGAGAAACTTTTCCCAATTCCCACTTCACACTTCCCCTAAAGAAGAAAACGAAAACCCTAATTTTAACCTGCAAAATGCATTCAAACACCACAGGGAGGATAAATCGAAACGAGAACAAAGGCAAATTGCAAATACTCTTGCAATCGGATTGTTAGAAGGAATTCAATTTTCAGAATCTCCATCATCATTATCATCATCAAGTGTTGTGAATTTTGTTTCCCAACCAAATTCCAACACATAGAGATTCACATGCTATTTGAAGCAGAGTGAACACGACTTGGTTTCTCTTATAGGCAGCACTACACGAAATCAACGATGGTGAATTGGTGGGGCCAGCCATTAGTGCCCCTGTCATTTTTCAGTCATCGGATGGATAAAACCTGATAGTTACCATCACCTCTCTCGGAAAAACGTTTTTGACCTTTTTCACACTGAAATACCTGCTTCATTGACACTGCTAATTTCTTTTCAACTTTGTAGCTTGTGGTCCCTTTTCCTTTTCATTACTATATTAATAGTAATTTGAAAACCAAGTGCCAGTCAATAATTGAGTGATGCTTGCTTGAATATCAAATTTCATGAGGATTTGATACTCATTTGCAGTTGTTTATAGGCTTCAATAGGTTACGGATAAAGGATGTGAGTTCGCATTTCATTTGTAATTGGCAATGAGCATTTTCATGCATATAGTGAGAATAATTTTTGAATATTTATTTTTTCCTTATTGAATACTAATTTGATAAATTAATATATCTGTATTAACAAATCTTTTTTTATGACATATCTATCTATGTGTGAAACATTCTTTTATGAATTATCAATTTTGAAGTTGAATATGAAGTCAATTAACTAGTATAGATATACTATATATATATTTAAAATAAACAAACAATGTTAACTTTTAGATAATTTAGTTTTCTTAATTTGATATATATAAACAGTTTTTTATTTTTAGTTAAGAGATATTTTGTCTTATAATATTTTATCATCAATATGGAGTTTTAAATCACTATCATTGAAAAAATATCTCAATTTGTTTACTAAACTCAACTACTCTTTTATATTTCATTTTGAAGCTATTGAATAAAAATAAAATAAATTTATGAAATTAATTTGAAACCATTGTTTGGTAAAATAGATTCTTTCATCTTAATAAAAAACTTCTAGAAATCGAAAATGAACAGTACAACTATTTCTATTGCCAATCCAGTTTGGTTCCTTCTATTGAACGACGGGCATTTCAAGGTCCATTTAAAGGTACCAGGTCATAAACCTACAATGTCAAAGAATTGTGAGAGTGCTATACTTGTGGGACTTACGTTTTCCTTTGTCAACAGACGCTGAATACTCGGCCTCCAAAGTCGAAATAAAATCGGTGCGAAATGATTGATGCTTGTCACACATACTCCCTGTCATTGTTCTTTTCTGTCTGTGGCGTCGGTTTACAGTAGCAAGCCTCGTGAGTGCCACAATAAGATATTTTTATTGTTGTTTTTTGTTCTGTTTTTTCTTTGTAAGACAATTGTGGGACTTGTACTTAATGTCTTTGAAAGCATTCAGCGACTTTGTAGGTGGCCCACAAACCCAGAAAGTACATTATATTGATACATGGTTTTCCTGTTTCTTGGGGTGAAACATGCTTCACTACACTCTGCTCAGTCATTTTCATTTTAATGTAGGAACTGCTTTAACATTGCCAAAAGCAAACTGAATTTAGAAGATTAGATCAACTATACTTTAACTTCAATTACGTCGTTTCATTGTTTGTTTTTACCAGTAGAGACTCCATTTTCCACAAATTTCAAATAGTTGAAATAAGAGTTTCTTTTGTCTTCTACTTTTCATCGTCCTCCACCCATCCTGCCTAAAGATTTAATCAGAAACCATGTAATTAGATTTAAATGCAACTAGTTTTAAATTAGTTGTACAAGGTAACGCAACTAGTAATAGAAAGTAGGTGGATAGAGATTATTAATGTATAATTTCTTCAGTAAATTTTATGGAACTATAAAATGTTTTTTAAATATTAAATTAAGGTTTTCATTATTTAAAATGCATTTTATAGTATGTTTTCTAAACAAAGAATAGCTTATAAAATATTAAGTTTTAAAAGAAAATTAAGATAATTCAAAAAAAAATTAATGCTCTAAAAAACAATACTTCAAAATTATATTTCATGAAAATTTCTTTTAAATTTCAATGAGGACAACTTCAAATGAATTTGAAAATGAAATAGAAATCTATAGATTATAAAATGGTTCAATACTATGGAATATGGGAATCAAGAGATCAAATTCCTTTCAATGGCATTAATCTAAAAAATAAAAACACTAAAGAAGTTTGAGTTTTCCTATATTAGGGATATATATAAATATATGCATATATGCATATGTATAGAGATATACATGGACATATATATGTGTGTGTGTATAGATATATGTACATGTGTGTAGATATATGCACATGAGAGAGAGAGAGAGAGAGAGAGAGAGAGAGAGAGAGAGAGAGAGAGAGAGAGAGAGAGAGAGAGAGAGAGAGAGAGAGATCCAAATATCAACATGAAGTAGGAAATAAAAAAAATAAAAATTACATATTGTAATTTTTACTTCTGAAGAATTGTGAACTAATATTTGAATTTTATAACTCTTTATATTAGTGAAAAACTTAAAAAATAAAAGAAAATAAAAAGAACGATGCTATAAATTAGGCATTATGAATCCTCATCATTATTGTGCCAATATAACCACTTGTTTAAGAAATTAAACAATTATAGAGTTGAAAATTGAATAGCCTTTTGCAATTTCACCTACACTTTTGTAGCCACTTTAGAATTTGCTCTCTAGCATTTGTTTAGGCCCATTTGAGACCTTCCATCATCCCTTCCCTCTCAAGATGATTGGGACACTTTTTCAATAGCTACCTTCTTGTTCTAGTTTTGTGTCAAAAACATGATTTTCTTGTCTCTATTTACATATCTATGCTTCATGAACATCCCATGACATTTTTATGTTCAAAGGTCATTTCTGAGTATTTTTGCCACTTGTCATCTACCCATAGTAGTGGAATCCACAAAAAAATTAGAACAAATTTGGGTTCCTTATAATTAGAAATGAAGATGACAAATTGATTTATTGACTTACCATGGAAAACATTATGCCTTGTAGCTACTGTGACCTATTTTATAAATAGAATGTATTCTAGTTGATAATATTGAAGTATACAAATTGATAGAGCTAGTTGAGATGCCACTATTTCTAAGAATAAAATGCACCCATTTTTATTTTTTCTTTTGTCATAAACCATGTAGTTAGATTTAAATGTAACTAGTTCAAGGTAATCCAACTAGTGATAGACATCAGTGGTCAAAGATTATTAATGTAAAGTTTTTGATTAAGTAAAACAGGTTTTATGGGGTGCCTGAAACCCACAGGTCTAAAATAGAAGAAAGAAGAGAAAACAAAACAAACAAGAAGCAGGTCATGAAAAGGCTAGGGCTAGAAAGCCATAGCAGAGTAGAGCAGAGTAGACAAGGCTAGAGAAAGCCGAAATCATGAGCCATGAAAGAAAAAGTAGGACCAAGCAGCCCGAAAGTCGAGCTCGTGACAAAACTACTCCAAGAGTGACTGAAATAGCTACAACAACCGATCTCGATGCAATTTATTATGGTTGTAAAATTTCACCCTTAGTGCAATGGAGTCTTTCCTTTTCTAGGATACTCTTCACATATATGGGAAACTCATCTCCTTTTTGCCAAATCAGCTTAGCTTCCTTTGTGATGGCCAAGTTGGCAAACTAGTCAGCCACCCCATTGGCTTCCCTATACACATGGGATATGAACACCTTATCAAAAGAGTTTGGAATGGCTTGAGTTTCAGCTATGATGTTGGCTATAGTCCAAGAGGGTGGATGGGAGAGATTGATGCAGTTGATGATGTTTATCGAGTCTCCTTCCAGCCAGAGCCACTTGACCCCTAGATCATGAGCATGTTTAGTGACTTGAAGAGTCGCATAGGCTTCAGCATAGTGATTCATCTGAGCACCCAAGGGGAGACTAACAACCGCTATGCCAATGCCAAAATAGTTCCTGATGATTCCTCTAGTTCTAGCATGTCTTGGGTTCCCTTTAGCAGCACCATCGAAGTTGGCTTTGGTCCAACCAAATAGAGGGTTGGTCCACACACAGTTCTATCTTTTATCCTGAGTAGCAACCTGGGCCTTTTCTGCAAGAAGGTTAGATTTTCCACAATAGAAAAAGTTATCCTTAATAGCATGGATGATTTTTTCAAAGATGATTTTAGGAGGTGAAGAGAAGTCACGAAAGATGTAATTGTTATGCTCCTTCCAGATTCCCCAACAAAAATGAGGAAGAATCCATGTATAGAATAATCAGAATTCCTGATTAAACCTTTGGAAAGCCCATTGGGAGAAGATATCACAGAAGGATAGAGGAAAACACCAAGAAAGATTTAGGATTGAGAAAAGGAGTTGCCAGATTTGACTTACATAGGTGCAGTGAATGAAAAGGTGTTCCACTGATTCCTCTTGACATTTGCAGAGAACACACTTGTTTGGAAATTGGAAGCCGCACTTGATGAGATTATTCATAGTGAGGATATGGTTCTAGAGAAGGAGCTAGAAGAAAAAAATGATTTTTGGCATGAGGCCAGGAGTCCAAGCTTTGGCCCACAATGGCTTCAAATCATGGATTTGAGTGGTCTGCGAAGAATAAGTAGAAGCCACAATGTAGGTATCATCTGAAGAATCCTCTGAGATAATCTTATCCTGATTGGGTGAAAGAGTTACTGTATTGAGTGCAATCATCAAAGGAGATAGGTCATGAGATATCTGAGTGAGATCCACCCATTTGTTGTCCCTTCTATAATTGCATACATGAGTCCCATATGTTTGAGTGCAAACATGTCTCCATGTGTATAGAGAATCAAAGTCTCTCAAGCTACCCATTTGAAGCCAGTTGTCATTCCATAAATTAACAGAGTGACCATTACCTATTTTCTACTTAGCCTTGGATTTAGCCAACTCCTTGGCATTGAGGAGACCATTCCATATAACAGAACCTTTGGGGGAATCCATCTCATCAAAAAATCTATTGAGTGAGTTATTCGAGAGGTATTTTTCTTCGAAGGTATCCCACCACTCACCTTTACTATTGAATATTCTCTAGATCTGTTTGGCTTGAAGGGCTTTGTTGAAAGCTCTTAACTTCCTAATGCCCATGCCACCAGCATTTTTAGGATGACATACTTTCTCCCAAGCAATTTGGGGGATGTGCTTGTGATCCTTTGCTCCAGATCAGAGGAATCTTCTCTGGATTCTTTCCATGTCCTCTGCAACTTTAGCTAGGATAGGGAAAAGGTTGAGGGCATAGGTAGGGAGGTTTTGTAATGTAGACTTGACCAATTGGATCTTTTCAGCCTTGCTAAGAATGACCCCTTTCTAGCCAGCGAGCTTCCTATTGAATCTATCTATCAGTTTGTTCCAGAAGGCTTCCGGAGGTTTGACACCTAAGGGAAAACCAAAGTAGGAAGATGGTAAGGTGTCAATGCCACATCCTAAAATATGAGAAATTTTTCTCTGTCTTGCTTCAGGAGTGTTAACAAAGAATAAAGCACTTTTATTCCAGTTGATAGATTGGCCAGTAGCTTTGATATACTTGTTAAGAAGATCCTTCACCACTCTAGATTATCCCACTGAAGCCTCACCCGCAAGAATGGTATCATCCATGAATTGCTAGTGTGTAAAAATAATGTTGCCTAATGAGGGGTTGATGCCTTTCAAGTCCCTGATCATTTTAGATGCCAAAATGAGTCTCCCTAGGCACTTAGCAAGAATGATGAGAAGAACAGGGGAGAGAGGGTCCCCTTTCCTTAGGCCCCTGGAGGGTTTGAAGAAGGTGGACGAGGATCCATTAATCATGATTTCCATGGAGGGGGTTGAGATGATTTGATAGAGAAGCTTGCAAGAATGGGAGTTGAAACCGAAAGCTTCAAGAACTTTGAGAAGAGACTGCCAGTAAACCTAGTCGTAGGCCTTGGAAAGGTCAAGCTTGAGAAGAAAGACTTCCCTTTTTCCTTCTTCTAAGGATTGAATTACTTCATGCACCATCATAATGGAGTCTAGGATCTATCTACCAGGCACAAAGTTGGATTGCTACTGTGAGATCAAGGAAGGGAGGACTTTGAGAATCCTGTTAGTCCATTTTCCTGTCATTGAAAAATCTTATGAAAATGGCCTTTTTCCTTGCATGTTTTCTTGAAGTGCCCTTAGCCTTGTGTTCTCCAATGTTTCACCTTGCTCTTGTCCAAATTGCACGTGCTAATTCACCAAATCCAGAAAGATATTCAAATTCTAAGGTCTGCTGGAAATAATTTCAAAATTTGCCACAGTGTCAAAAACCCATAATGTTTCTAAAAATCCATGATGTTTTCAGTCTGTGTGAAAACCCTCATTGTTCTCGACCTATGCCTTCCAGGTTTTGTGCACTTACCTTTCGGTCTGTCAGAAATCCTATGTGTTTTCGATCATTTGCCATTGTGAAAACCTTCGATGTTTTTGATCTTTCACCGAAAACCCTATGTGTTTTCGACCTTGCCTTTCTTCTTTTCTGCCGGCACTCCTTGTTCATCAGTCTTAAGTGCACAAGTGCGATGATGTGGGGCCAGTTTCTTCAAAGCAGCAAAGGGAGGAGATCAACGGTCGGCGTGTGATCACATGGAATATTCTTTCCCCATGCGATCATGCGCCTGCCGTTGATTTTGTTTGTTCCAAGCGTTTCTTCGATGAAGTGGGCCCAGTGTCAGAGGGGAGGTAGGGGCATTCTCTTATTGGCTATCGCATGGCCGCATGTCAGACTTTTTTGAAATGCGATCATGCGACCGCTTGCCATCTGTCTGCATGGGTCCTGGTTCTTCACAGTTGGTGGTTGCTGTTTGGTTGGTCCGAGGCGGTGATGTGGCAGCCTGGGGTTGGCTGTCGCATGATCACATAGCCCAGTTTTTGGCTATGTGATCATGCAACCACTTGCCACGTGTCCCTGGGGCCCAGTAGCAGGTGATGGGGCATCTTACAGATGCTAAGTGGCAGTGTTCTATTGGCCAGCGAGTGACAGTGTGGCGGTCTAATGGCCTTGTCGCATGATCGCAAGGGCCATTTCCATGCCTTGTGATCATGCGACAGGGTGCCATGTGTGCTGGGGCCCAGTTCCAGTTATTTGGTGGTCCCGTTGGTAGGTGGTGTCGTGGTAATCTCCAGTTGGTCTGAGCTGGTAGTTTGATAGGTTTAAATGAGGGCCCAGGTTAGGGTATCTCGACGGTGACACGCAACCGGCATGACGCATGTTAGCAGCCTGTTGCATGTTCGCATGAGCTAGTAAACCGGCTTGCGAACATGCGACAAATCCTTTTGTGGTAGTGGTAGCAGCGGCGGTTATGCGGAGGTAGTGGTTTGCAGGTTGTCGCATGTTCTCATAGCCCGTCTTCGGGCTATGTGATCATGCGACTAACCGTCAGATGTCGCGGTTGCGGAATTCTAACGTGGGCCCACGATGCTAGTCTTGCCGACATGCTCAATTTTGATGGGTTGCTGAGGGTGATATGGAGCTGAGGACTTTGCAAGGGGTTTGTGACTGATTGTCGACCAGAGCTAAGAGTCTACGGTCGCATGATCGCAAGGGTGAGTTGGAAGCCATGCGATCATGCAACCAAGCATAAAGTGGAGCCTGAATTCTTGTGGCAGTGAGATTCATGACCATGCAACTGCGCATCTAAGGGAAAACCGTTAGGGAACATGAAGCCCGTGAATTGCATGGTGACCGTTGTAGTTTGAATTTGATTTTTCTGAGGATCTGCAGAGGCCAAAGGTACCAGCATTTATGGTTTTCTGGCCATTTTTTATTTTTTTGGTGGCACCAGTAGTTGCATTGTGGTCCCAGGTGTTCCAAAATTATTTGTAGGGGTCTGTACTGTGAGAAGAATGGCTCAAGAAGTGTTTGCAGGTGATTGATTAGACTAGTTTTTATGGCAATTTTCTGGTCTTATGGCCTGATCTTAGTAATATTCATAATTGCATATCAGCCTGAGACTCTTTTTTCTTTGGGTTGCTTAACTTTCATACCCTTGCAATAAATTTTTTACTGTTTCCAATCTGTTTAGTTGTTGTAACCTATACCCTAGCTGTCTGAAGCTTGTCACATCCTATCTTTGGGATTCCAGGGTAGCTACTGGTATAAATGGTAGAAATTTTGACTTCGAAGGGGTTCCAATTTCAAAGTTCTAAAGTGTTCCTAGTCCTGGATCCAAGATTGTAACACTTTGCATTCGGTATTTTGTTGATGACAGAGAAAAAGTTGCAGGTCTAAGCTGTAATTTGCAAGCTTGATTCCTCTGGTTTGATTGTTTACACTTAAGGATTCTTCATACTTAATACAAGTACATGATTCTTATCTCTCCTTTGTGTCAACTTAGATAGGTTCTGAACTTTCTAGTTCTCTGCATAATGTTTTATGTATATGTATCCATTCTTGAGTTCTAATCCTAGATTCGATGAAATAATGCTTTAGATGGGACATAGGTCTATCTTGTTGTCTATGTAAGGATATCTCATAAGTAGTAAAGGGCATTGTAGGTGTGTTTATGGCTTGGAATCTCAGCTATTATCTGGTGTGTGTAGCATTCATGTTCTAGGAGATCTTGCCCAATGGATGAGGCACTGGCCTAAGTGATTATCTCTTTATCAACAAATACTGATTGTTGTTGTTATGATCCCAAAAGCATAAAATTAAGAACCGTTCCTTAAGTTTGCAGTATTTGGTTGTGTAAGGTTCCACCCCATAGTAATGGAGAGTCAATGAATGTGTGGTTATCATTCATTACTTTCTTACTATCCTATTATCTATTTTTCAAACCTAGTTCTTGGTGTATGAAGTGTATTTTATACTAGGTTAGGTGCACCCACCTTGGTTTTGCAGAGCTAGAAGCAGAAGAGAGCATATTAAGTCCCTATAGTTGTTCCAGTTACCCTAAGACCTCATTAAATTTTGGAGCTAACCATTCCTAAAATCCATCTGAGGGTATATTGGTAGATTGGCAGCCTATTAGAGCATAAGAGTTTTCAAACACCAACAAGATGGTGACTCTGCTTGGGAAAAGAAATAAGTTTTCTAATAAGAGTATCCCAGAGTCTTGTTGTATTTAGTTTGGGGAAGAGTCTTATACGTTTTCCAATCTGAAAATTGCTCTTCAGATTTGCAAATTTGTTACCTGATTTTGCTGATTGAGTTATATGTGGCTTTGCTATGGGAGTGCTCAGAGTCTATTGGTGTTTCAAGATAGATGAGTAAAGTTTGTGTCCTCTAAAGAGAGGTGGTGACTCTATGCTAGAAAGAACCTAAATTGTGAAGTTTTGTTGGGACTTCAGTCAGATAAGAAGAAGGCAGTAGCATTCAGCAGGGTGATCCAGGTATTTTCCATCAAAATTTTATGTATATGCATGGTCCTTATCAAATGGTTTTGTCATTAAGAAAGGACATATAAGTGTGAAGTATGTAGGAAAGGTTCAGTGACAAAAGAAGGATAGTTTTCAAGTATAGATTTCCTATCATTGGTCTTGAAGATTTTCAAGTAGATGTGCAACAGTTGTAGCCAGTGATGGATGTTCACAAGGTTTCTTTTGTCAGAGGGTAGGGACCATTTTGTTATGATGGCATACGCGGTTTTCCCAACAAAGTCCCTAATGAGATAAGAGAGTATCTACCAAAGTTCAATAGGAATCAGTGTCCATTAGCAAGAAAGCATGTGCGGGCTTTTTCTGATTTCATGTGTGATTTTGATGTCTGCCATGAGGATTTGTGGATGAGGTTGTTTGTGTAGACTCTTGAGGGAGATGAAAGGGAGTGGTTTTTATTTTTTCCTGGAGCCTCTATTTCTTCATGGGATGAGTTGAGTTCTTGCTTCATTGATTATTTTGATAGCTCGGTAGATGTAAAATCAATGTTGGACAATTTGATGGGAATTCAAATTGAGGGAGGTGAGTTGATTCAAAGATTTAATAACAGATTCACTAGGACATTATTGGATATCCCTGAAAAATACAGACCTCATGATCAGACTTGTCTGGTCATTTACTTGAGTGCATTTGACCAAAAAATGGGTTTCTTGCTGAGGGATAAACAACCATAAAGTCTACATCAGGCTTTTGAGGTTGCATTGGATATTGAGTGCAATCTGAAGTATGGAGTTATAAGAAGACATTCCTTTGTTAGTTTGCATTTTTAGAGTAGGGGGAATGATCAGGAGGAGGTTGAGAAACATCAGTGCTCTCATCCCTCTAATTGTTGTATTAACCACAGTGTTGTATGTGAAGGTGAAATAAATTTTGCTGCCAAGGGTCTAATTAATGAGAAGCTGGTATCCTTGTCATCCAGTGGTGGTGATGAACATTTTTAGATTATAGAGGATACACATTTCCCTTCACATGATTTTCCCAAGAATAGTGGTGATGATTGTGAAAATTCTTTGCCACCAAGTGATGTTGATACAGATGCTGAGAAAGGTGTTGACTGTGGGAGTATGGATGAGGTTGAGAATGAATTTCTTTTTGATGATATGTCACAAGATTTCTCTCATGTTGTAGAGGTTTTTTTTTTGCAGTCTTCTATGTCAGTGGGTGGTGGTGATGCTGATTACAATGTCTTGGAAGTCGAAGATTTGTGGGGAAATCCATGGGATGGTTCTTCTAATGAGTACAACACTGATTATTCATATGTTGATAGCATTGATGGTGAGTCATGTTCTGATTCAGATTCTAAATTTTCTTCATCTATTAGAGATATGTATGATGATGGAAATAAAGACATATATAGTGTGGTTGCTAATGAGTTATTTGATGACACTAGTGAGAACCAGTTGGAGCTGTGTCTGAATTACTATAAGAAATAATTCCATGTTGTTTCTAACACATTATTTGAGGAGTGTGCTCAGAGGATGGAGTTTGTTGAGGATTACTCACCTTCTGCACTTGAAGTTTCACATATAGTTGATCTGGAGTCTCCCTCATAAATGAGGCCAGTTGAATAAAAGGTAATGTGTGATGACCCCTTTTCCTATCACTTGACTTGAGTTCTATAAATTAGTACAAGTTAGGTGTAACTTAGGAAATCATCTTAAGAATACTCAAATACTCTATGTTAACCATTACTACTCATAAGAAACACAACTATTAAAGCTCATACATTAGATTTGATATTTAGATCTCTAGGATATAGGGATCTTTCTCCTTCTTTACTAAGGTTACTATGGGGTGGAAGACTTATCGTGCTTCGGGCACGTGAAACAGGCTACAAGCGACTTCCCTCAAGGCTTAACCCCAGTGTTGGGACAGCCCGGCATGTGCCCGAAATTACTCCGCCTCTCCCTTCCACAAGCTCCCTACCCTAAAGTATTATAGTAAGGAAAAGAGGGATAGACCCTACATTCTATAATTTAAATATTTAAAATTCAATCGCACCTTTATTTCCATAATTTCTTATACATTTGGATATATATATATATATATATATATATATATATATATATATATATATATATATATATATATATATATATATATATATATATATATATATATATTTTAACAAACTATATATGTATATGGTTTATAAAGGAATCATTTGGGAATATTCCATTCCCCACGGTTATGTATGTAGTGCTTATCAAACAAATATAACATGGCCGCATTAATAAGTATTACCATTGGGATGTACCAACTGCACATTGTGTTACATACCTTCCAAGGTACTCATGGGATATGACTGTGCACGCGGTCTGTACTGCTCCGTCGTTGCCTTGTCTTTTCCCTTTATTTCTGATTTTCTTCCTTTTCCTTTTTGGATCGCATTCCCCATTTGTATATGTCCAATCGGTGCGTTCATTTGGTACATGCCCTTTGACGTGGACTAATGCTGATAATTACATTTAATATTTATTGTAATGTATATGTATCATAATAACTTTGTTTAATAGTAATATTATTAATGTGTAGTAATATTATTTTATGGATCAATATTAGTATTATACTGATTGATTAATATTATGTTATTATAGATTAATATTAAATTAATGATCTATATTAATAATTTATATATGTATATTTTAATTAGTGATCTAGATTAATAGTATTTGTCTCACCAATATATTATTAATATTAATTATTATTACTCCTAACATAATAGTTGATTATTGATTAACAATCATATCTATCATTTTAATTATATATTATATCACAACAATATATCATAGTTTGTAGTAATAATAGATTTATCATCAGTCTATTTATTTGAATTATTTTTGTTATTATTAATATTAATAATTAATAATTATTAATATTAATAATATTAATATTATATATAACAATTATTGGTATGAATTGATTCTGTAAGGACTCAATAATATTTAAATCGAGTTTACTCATTTACATTATAAATTAGGGCTCATGACAGTCCGCCCCTCTCAAATTTGCTTGTCCTCAAGCAACGATATATTTGTTAATCAACTATTTAACTATTTATTTATTTATAAAATTTCTTATTACAAAACAGGGAATATCACATAATGCAAGGTGAATGTTGCTCTGTTGATGAAGATGCATTACATTGGGAAAATGTTTTTCTTCTGCCACCAAGTAGTGAGAAAAATGGTGATGATCTAGTTCATGATATTGATCATGTGAATCATCCTTATGAGGATAAAGGTGTGATTTATCAAGAGAAATCAGACTTGATAAACCTGAGTAACCTGATATATGAGCATGTTTCAGTTGCCTTGGCTGAGGTAAGTGAAAGAGAGTATAGTTGCTTTTCTTTTGATATGCAAGAATGCATTAAAGTTCAGCTAGATGATTGCAGCTAGGAAGAACAGGTATCAGTTTCTTGTCCTCTTTCATATGTTTCAATCCATGATGATTTTGATGATGCATGTTTTCCAAATAGTGAGTTTGTGGGGGAACATGTTAAGGATGGCATTGGTGATGGTAAATCTAGAGTTATTCTACAGTCTGTGCTTAACAATGATCTCTATCATCATGCATGTGGTAAAGGTTTAAATCTCTTTGATTTTGTGAGCAGAAACCAAGTTTTTGATAGAGGAAAAGGATGGCATTCCTTTGGCATCCGGATCTTGCTTCTGTATATCCTATTTATTGGTGCCAGGTTTTTGTGAGGGACCAGTCTATAAAATTTGGGATTAAAAGTGGGGTGAGGGCCTAATTATTTTGTCTATGTGTGGTCTACTTCTCCTAGTGATTCTGAATTCTTTCCATGCCTGCAAGAGACATGCATCCCCAACTAGAGCCACTGTTAGTCCATTTTCCTTTCATTGCAAAATCTTATGAAAATGGCCTTTTTCCTTGCATGTTTTCTTGAAGTGCCCTTAGCCCCATGTTCTCCAATGTTTCACCTTGCTCCTGTCCAAATTGCACGTGCTAATTCACCAAATCCAGAAAGATATTCAAATTCTAAGGTCTGCTGGAATAATTTCAAAATTTGCCACAGTGTCGAAAACCCACAATGTTTCTGAAAATCCATGATGTTTTCAGTTTGTGTGAAAACCCTCATTGTTTTTGACATGTGCCTTCTGGCTTTTGTGCACTTACCTTTTGGTCTGTCAAAAATCCTGTGTGTTTTCGATCATTTGCCATTGTGAAAACCTTCGATGTTTTTGATCTTTCACTAAAAACCCTATGTGTTTTCGACCTTGCCTTTCTTATTTTCTGCCAAGACTCCTTGTTCATCAATCTTAAGTGCACAAGTGTGATGATGTGGGGCCAGTTTCTTCAAAGCGACAGAGGGAGGAGATCAAGAGTCAGTGTGTGATCGAATGGAATATTCTTTCCCCATGCGATCATGCGCCTGCCGTTGATTTTGTTTGTTCCAAGCGTTTCTTCAATGAAGTGGGCCCAGTGTCAAAGGGGAGGCAGGGGGCATTCTCTTATTGGCTATCGCATGGCTGCATGTCAGAATTTTCTGACATGCGATCATGCAACCGCTTGCCATTTGTCCGCATGGGTCCTGGTTCTTCACAGTTGGTGGTTGCTGTTTGGTTGGTCCGAGGCAATGATGTGGAAGCCTAGGGTTGGCTATCGCATGATCGCATAGCCCAGTTTTTGGCTATGCGATCATGCGACCTCTTGCCATGTGTCCCTAGGGCCCGGTAGGAGGTGATGGGGCATCTTCCGGATGCTAAGTGGCAATGTTCTATTGGCCAAAGAGTGATAGTGTGGCAGTCTAATGGCCTCGTTGCATGATCGCAAGGGCCATTTCCATGCCTTGTGATCATGCGACAGGGTTCCATGTGTGCTGGGGACCATTTACAGTTATTTGGTGGTCCCGTTGGTAGGTGGTGTCATGGCAATCTTCGATTGGTCTGAGCTGGTAGGTTGATAGGTTTGAATGCGGGCCCAGGTTAGGGTATCTCAGCGGTGACATGCAACTGGCAGGATGCATGTTAGCGGCCTGTCGCATGTTCGGATGAGCTAGTAAACCAGCTGGTGAACATGCGACAAGCCCTTTTGTGGCAGTGGTAGTGGTGGTAGTTGTGCGGAGGTAGCAGTTTGCAAGTTGTCACATGTTCGCATAGCCCATCTCCGGTCTATGCGATCATGTGACTAACCTTTGGATGTCACGGTTGCGGAATTCTAAGGTGGGCCCGCGATGCCAGTCTTGCCAACATGCTCGATTTTGATTGGTCGCTGAGGGTGATATAGAGCTGAGTACTTTGCAAGGGGTTTGTGATCGATTGTCGACCACAGCTAAGAGTTTGCAGTCGCATGATCACAAGGGTGAGTTGGAAGCCATGCAATCATGCAACCAAGCATAAAGTGGAGCCCAGATTCTTGTGGCGGTGATATTCATGACCGCGCAACTGCGCAACTAAGGGAAAACCGTTAGGGAACATGAAGCCTGTGAATTGAATGGTGACTGTTGTAGTTTGACTTTGATTTTCTTGAGGATTTGCAATGGCCAAAGGTACTAGAATTTATGGTTTTCTAGCTATTTTTTATTTGTTTCGTGGCACCAGTGGTTGCAGTGTGGTCCCGGGTGTTCCAAAATTATTTGCAGGGGCCTATACCGTGAGAAGAATGGCTCGAGAAGTGTTTGCAGGTGATTAATTAGACTGGTTTTTATGGAAATTTTCTGGTCTTATGGCCTGATCTTAGTAATAATCATAATTGCATATCAGTCTGAGACTCTTTTCTCTTTGGGTTGCTTAACTTTCATGCCCCTGTAATAAATTTTTACCATTTCCAATTGGTTTAGCTATTGTAACCTATACCCTTGCTGTCTGAAGCTTGTCACATCCTATCTTTGGGATTACAGGGTAGCTACTGGTATAAATGGTAGAAATTTTGACTTCTAAGGGGTTCCAGTTTCAAAGTTCTGAAGTGTTCGTAGTCCTAGATCTGAGATTGTAACACTTTGCATTCGGTATTCTGTTGATGAAAGAGAAAAAGTTGTAGGTCTAAGCTATAATTTGCAAGCTTGATTCCTCTGGTTTGATTGTTTACACGTAAGGATTCTTCATACTTAATACTAGTACAGGACTCTTATCTCTCATTTGTGTTAACTTAGATAGTTTCTAAACTTTATAGTTCTCTGCATAATGTTTTATGTATATGTATCCATTCTTGTGTTCTAATCTAGGATTAGATGAAATGATGCTCTAGATGGGACATAGGTATATCTTGTTGTCTATGTAAGGATATCTCATAAGTAGTAAAGGGGATTGTAGGTGTGTTTATGGCTTGGAATCTCAGCTATTATCTGGTTTGTGTAGCATTCATGTTCTAGGAGATTTTGCCCAATGGATGAGGCACTGACCTAAGTGATTATCTCTTTATCAACAAATACTGATTGTTGTTGTTATGATCCCAAAAGCATAAAATTAAGAACCATTCTTTAAGTTTGTAGTATTTGGTTGTGTAAGGTTCCACCCCATAGTAATGGAGAGTCAATGAATGTGTGGTTATCATTCATTACTTTCTTACTATCCTATTATCTATTTTTCAAACCTAGTTCTTGGTGTATGAACTGTATTTTATACTAAGTTAGGTGCACCCGCCTTGGTTTTGCAGAGCCAGAAGCAAAAGAGGGCATATTAAGTCCCTATAGTTGGTCCAGTTACCCTAAGACATCATTACATTTTGGAGCTAACCATTCGTAAAATTCATCTGAGGGTATATTGGCAGCCTATTAGAGCATAAGAGTTTTCGAACACCAAAAAGATGGTGACTCTGCTGGGGAAAAGAAATAAGTTTACTAATAAGAGTATCCCAGAGTCTTGTTGTATTCAGTTTGGGGAAGAGTCTTATACATTTTCCAATCTGAAAATTGCTTTTCAAATTTGCAAATGTGTTACCTGGATTTGCTAATTGAGTTATATGTGGCTTTGCTGTGGGAGTGCTCAGATTCTATTGGTGTTTCAAGATAGATCAATAAAGTTTGTGTCCTCTGAAGAGAGGTGGCAAGTCTATGCTAGAAAGAACCTAAATTGTGAAGTTTTGTTGGGACTTCAGTCAGATAAGAAGAAGGCAGCAACATTCAGCAAGGTGATCCAGGTATTCTCCATCAAAATTTTATATATATGCATGGTCCTTATCAAATGGTTTTGTCATTAAGAAAGGACATATAAGTGTGAAGTATGTAGGAAAGGTTCAGTCAAAAAAGAAGGATAGTTTTCAAGTATAGATTTCCTGTCATTGGTCTTGAAGATTTTCAAGTAGATGTGCAACAGTTTTATCTAGTGATGTATGTTCACAAGGTTTCTTTTGTCAGAGGGTATGCACCATTTTGTTATGATGGCATACCTAGTTTCCCCAATAAAGTCCCTAATGAGATAAGAGAGTATCTACCAAAATTCAATATGAATCAGTGTCCATTAGCAAGAAAGCATGTACAGGCTTTTTCTGATTTAGTGTGTGATTTTGATGTCTACCATGAGGATTTGTGGATGAGGTTGTTTGTGCAGACTCTTGAGGGAGATGAAAGGGAGCGGTTTTCATTTTTGCCTGCAACCTCTATTTCTTCATGGGATGAGTTGAGTTCTTGCTTCATTGATTATTTTGATAGTTGGGTTGAGAATGAATTTCTTTCTGATGATATGTCATAGGGTTTCTCTCATGTTGTAGAGGTTTTCTCTTTGAAGTCTTCTATGTCAGTGGGTGGTAGTGATGCTGATTACAAATTCTTGGAAGTCAAAGATTTGTGGGGAAATCCATGGGATGGTTCTTCTGATGAGTATAGCACTAATTATTCATATGTTGACAGTAGTGATGGTGAGTCATGTTCTGATTCAGATTCTGAATTTTCTTCAGCTATTGGAGATATGTATGATTTTGGAAATAAAGACATATATAGTGTGGTTGCCAATGATTTATTTGATGAGGACACTAGTGAGAACCAGTTGGAGCTGTGTGTGAATTACTATGAGAAACAATTTCATGTTGTTTCTAACCCATTATTTGAGGAGTGTGCTTAGAGGATGGAATTTGTTGAGGATTACTCACCTTCTGCACTTGAAGTTTCACATACAGTTGATCTGGAGTCTCCCTCACAAATGAGGCCAGTTGAAAGAAAGGTAATGCAAGGTGAATGTTGCTCTGTTGATGAAGATGCATTGCATTGGGACAATGTTTTTCTTTTGCCACCAAGTAGTGAGAAAAATGGTGATGATCTAGTTCATGATGTTGATCATGTGAATCATCCTTATGAGGATAAAGGTGTGATTTATCAAGAGAAATCAAACTTGATAAACTTGAGTAACCTGATATATGAGCATGTTTTAGTTGCCTTGGCTGAGGTAAGTGAAAGAGAGTATAGTTGCTTTTCTTTTGATATGCAAGAATGCATTAAAGATGAGTTGGATTATTGCAGCCAGGAAGAACATGTATCAATTTCTTGTCCACTTTCATATGTTTCAATCCATGATGATTTTGATGATGCTTGTTTTCCAGATAGTGAGTTTGTGGGGGAACATGTGAAGGATGGCATTGGTGATGGTAAATCTAGAGTTGTTCTACAGTCTATGCTTAATAGTGATCTCTATCATCATGCATGTGGTAAAGGTTTCAGTCTGTTTGATTTTGTGAGCAGAAACCAAGTTTTTGATAGAGGAAAAGGATGGCACTCCTTTGGCATCCAGATGTTGCTTCTGTATATCCTATTTATTGGTGCCAAGTTTTTGTGAGGGGCCAGTCTATGAAATTTGGGATTAAAAGTGGGGTGAGGGCCTAATTGTTTTGTCTATGTGTGGTCTGCTTCTCCTAGTGATTCTCAATTCTTGCCATGCCTGCAAGAGACATGCATCCCCAACTAGAGCCACTGTTAGTCCATTTTCCTGTCATTGCAAAATCTTATGAAAATGGCCTTTTTCCTTGCATGTTTTCTTGAAGTGCCCTTAGCCCTATGTTCTCCAATGTTTCACCTTGCTCCTATCCAAATTGCACGTGCTGATTCGCCAAATCCAGAAAGATATTCAAATTCTAAGGTCTGCTGGAAATAATTTCAAAATTTGCCACAGTGTCGAAAACCCATAATGTTTCTGAAAATCCATGATGTTTTTGGTCTGTGTGAAAACCCTCGTTGTTTTTGACCTATGCCTTCTAGCTTTTGTGCACTTACCTTTCGGTCTGTCAAAAATCCTGTGTGTTTTTGATCATTTGCCATTGTAAAAACCTTCGATGTTTTTGATCTTTCACCGAAAACCCTGTGTTTTCAACCTTGCCTTTCATCTTTTCTGCCGGCACTCTTTGTTCATCAGTCTCAAGTTCACAAGTGCGATGATGTGGGGCCAGTTTCTTGAAAGCGGTAGAGGGAGGAGATCATCGGTCGGTGTGTGATTGCATGGAATATTTTTCCCCATGTGATCATGCGCTTGCCATTGATTTTGTTTTTTCCAAGCATTTCTTTGGTGAAGTGGGCCCAGTGTCAAAGGGGAGGCAGGGGGCATTCTCTTATTGGCTGTCACATGGCCGCATGTCAGACTTTTCTGACATGCGATCATGCGACTGCTTGGCATATGTCCGCATGGGTTCTGGTTCTTTGCAATTGGTGGTTGTTGTTTGGTTGGTTTGAGGCGGTGATGTGGTAGCCTGGGGTTGGCTATCGCATGATCACATAGCCCAGTTTTTGGCTATGAAATCATGCAACCACTTGTCACATGTCCTCGGGGCCTGGTAGCAGGTGATGAGGCATTTTTCAAATGCTAAGTGGTAGTGTTCTATTGGCCAGGGAGTGATAGTGTGGCGGTCTAATGGCCTTGTCACATGATCGCAAGGGCCATTTCCACACCTCGCGATCATGTGACAGGGTGGCACGTGTGCTGGGGCCTGTTTGTAGTTGTTTGGTGGTCTTGTTGGTAGGTGGTGTCGTGGCAATCTCCAGTTGGTCCAAGCTGGCAGGTTGATAGGTTTGAAGGCAGGCCTAGGTTAGGGTGTCTCAATGGTGACATGCAATCGGTAGGATGCATGTTAGTGGCCTGTCGCATGTTCGCATGAGCCAAAAAACCATCTTCCAAACATGCGACAAACCCTTTTGTGGTAGCGGTAGCGGTGGCGGTTGTGTGGAGGTAGCAGTTTGCAGGTTGTCGCATGTTCGCATAGCCCGTCTTTGGGCTATACGATCATACGACTAACCGCTAGATGTCGCAGTTGTAGAATTCTAAGGTGGGCCTACGATGCCAGTCTTGCCGACATGCTCAATTTTGATTGGTCACTGAGGGTGATATGGAGCTGAAGACTTTGCAAGGGGTTTGTGACCGATTGTTGACCATAGCTAAGAGTCTACGGTCGCATGATCGCAAGGGTAAGTTGGAAGCCATGCGATCATGCGACCAAGCATAAAGTGGAGCTCAAATTCTTGTGGCGGTGAGATTCATGACCGCGCAACTGCGCAACTAAGGGAAAACTGTTAGGGAACATGAAGCCCGTGAATTGCATGGTGATCATTGCAGTTTGAATTTGATTTTCCTGTGGATCTACAGCGGCCAAAGGTACTAGAATTTATGGTTTTCTGGCCATTTTTTATTTTTTTGGTGGCACTAGTGGTTGCAATGTGGTCCTGGGTGTTCCAAAATTATTTGCAGGGGTCTGTACTGTGAGAAGAATGGCTCGAGAAGTATTTGTAGGTGATTGATTAGACTGGTTTTTATGGCAATTTTCTGGTCTTATGGCCTGATCTTAGTAATATTCAAAATTGCATATCAGTCTGAGACTCTTTTCTCTTTGGTTTTCTTAACTTTCATGCCCCTGCAATAAATTTTTGACCGTTTCCAATTGGTTTAGCTATTGTAACCTATACCATAGCTGTCTGAAGCTTGTCGCATCCTATCTTTGGGATTCTAGGGCAGCTACTGGTATAAATGGTAGAAATTTTAACTTCAAAGGGGTTCCTGTTTCAAAGTTCTGAAGTGTTCCTAGTCCTGGATCCGAGATTGTAACACTTTGCATTCGGTATTCTTTTGATGACAGAGAAAAAGTTGCAGGTCTAAGCTATAATTTGCAAGCTTGATTCCTCTGGTTTGATTGTTTACACTTAAGGATTCTTCATACTTAATACAAGTACAGGACTCTTATCTCTCCTTTGTGTCAACTTAGATAGGTTCTAAACTTTCTAGTTCTCTGCATAATGTTTTATGTATATGTATCCATTCTTGAGTTCTAATCCAAGATTAGATGAAATGATGTTGTAAATGGGACATAGGTCTATCTTGTTGTCTATGTAAGGATATCTCATAAGTAGTAAAGGGGATTGTAGGTAGGTTTATGGCTTGGAATCTCAGCTATTGTCTGGTGTGTGTAGCATTCATGTTCTAGGAGATCTTGCCCAATGGATGAGGCACTGGCCTAAGTGATTATCTCTTTATCAACAAATACTAATTGTTGTTGTTATGATCCCAAAAGCATAAAATTAAGAACCATTCCTTAAGTTTGCAATATTTGGTTGTGTAAGGTTCCACCCCATAGTAATGGAGAGTCAATGAATGTGTGGTTATCATTCAGTACTTTCTTACTATCCTATTATCTATTTTTCAAACCTAGTTCTTGGTGTATGAAGTGTATTTTATACTAGGTTAGGTGCACCCGCCTTGGTTTTACAGAGCTAGAAGCAGAAGAGGGCATATTAAGTCCCTATAGTTGCTCCAATTAACCTAAGACCTCATTACATTTTGGAGATAACCATTCGTAAAATCCATCTGAGGGTATATTGGCAGTCTATTAGAGCATAAGAGGTTTCGAACACCAACAAATCCTGGAGGTGATTACCTTAGAAATGATCTTAAGGATGAAATTGTAGAGTCTTATGGGTCTAAATTTCTTGAATGAGTCCGCACCAGAGGTCTTGTTAATCAACACCAGGAAGGTAGCATTGAGCTCTTTGAGAAGGTTTTTTAAACCAAAAAATTCTTGAACAGCTTGAACCACATCATCTTTCACCACATCCCAATAAAGATGAAAAAAGAACATAGGGAAGCCATCTGGGCCAGGGGCTTTGTCTCCTAGAAGAGAGTCTAGTGCTTTCTTAACTTGTGTTGTGTCTAGAATAGAGCATAAGGATTTGTTTTGATAATCAGTAATGATTCTCTGGATGTTATTTAGGAGATTAGCCTAGTCTTTCTAGGAGATCCCCTGATCTTTAGAAAGGAGCTAAGAAAAGTAAGAGATAACTTCATCGGCAATATCTTTGTCCTCCTTAAGGGCTTGGTCTCCCTTATTGATTCTGCTAATCCTATTTATAGCTCAGTGTCTCATAGTAGAGAGGTGGAAGAAGTGAGTATTTTAATCCCCTTCCCTTAACCAGATGGACCTTGATCTCTAATTCTAGAAGGTTTCCTCCTGACCAATAATGTTATGGTAATCTGATAGGATAGCATTTTCTTTTTGCAGTTTTTCTTCATCATAGCCCTATTTCTGGATTTCAGCTTGAATATTGTTTAGTTCATTGAGTGTCTTATCTTTGGAAGTGAAGATGTGGCCAAATTCATCTTTGTTCCAATTTTTGACATTGTATTTGATGTTCCTTTGTTTTTTTGCCACTTTGAACATGGCTGTGCCCTCAACATCAATGTTCCACCACTCTTTGACTTTATTGAGAAAATTTGGATGGGAGACCCACATCTTTTCAAATCTGAAGGGAAATTTCCTTTTCTTGTCAAACTAGTCCAAGGATAGAGAGATGGGAGAATGGTCAGAACCACCTCAAACTAGGGCAGAGAGGTTGAGACTATAGTGGTTCAACCAGTCTGGCGAAAACAAGGCCCTGTCCAAACGGACATGGATGCAGTCCTTTCCTATCCACCTATTTGACCATGTGAAATCAGTGCCTTGAAGATCCATGTCCAACAAAGCCAAATCATTAATGAAATCCATTAGATCTTGTCTGCTTTCAATATCAGGTGTTGTCCCTCCCTTTTTTCCCCTTCTTTTATAGGAGTATTGAAGTCCCCCATAATGATGCCTTTAGACCAGTTAATAGGGGCTATGGTGGAGATGATCTTGTTCTAGTAGGTCTTTCTTTCTCTTTTATAGTTAGGAGCATAAATATTAAAAATGAACCAGCTTTCATTATCTTTTATTCTTGTAAAATGCATGAGTAGAAGGTTACCTCCTTCATAGATTACATCAGCTCTGAAGTGATATGAATTCCACATGGTGATGAGGCCCACAGAAGCTCCCTTAGAGCTAGTAGCTTTGCATTCCATTGCTTTTCTAAATTTAATTCTCTCTAGGTTTTTCTTTTGCATTTTGGTTTCCTAGATTAAGAAAATGTCCAGTCTATGATCCCTTATCATATTTCTAATGACATCCTACTTATGTGTGTTGGTTCTTCTCCTTGTAGGACCAAACTTGAATAAAATGGTTGGACTTGAAACACAAGTTAGGCACTCAAGCTTGACAAGGAAAACAAACCAAATGATGAGGATAGAGATAAATCCTTCTTCTTTGAGCTCCACATTCACTGAGGCGGGTATTGCCTTATCTGCACATTTAAGACACCTCATGACAAACCAAAGGCCTACAAATAGATTAGTGTGCAATAGCAATCAATCTCCTATAGGTATCCTATACCCCAATGATAGAAAATCTCATGCAATAGCCCTACTTGCATGGAATGAGACTGAAAGCTAGAGACCTATCCTAACAACAAGAAAGGGAAAGGGGTAATAGGAAAAGCACTTACCCTAGTTTCCATTGTGTTTGACTTAAGGTATTTAGTTAAAGTATACGGTTGGGTGACTCTTAGCCCTGGGATAAGGCACTGGTCCTTTCTTTTGAAGTCATGGTTAACAACCACACAAACACAAACATTATTTGACAAATCTTTAACAATCTTATATGAGATATAATGGAATATTGTTTTAGACTCCTTTAGAGAAGTGAGTCAAGGGTACACCCACCTGAGCACTAAAGCTCAAAGTGTAGAAGGATCCTTTGATCCTTGTCAGTTGGTCCTCTTCCTTGTGGACTTTGGAGTGGTGATAGAGTCAAGATTTTATTTATATTATCCATCAAAATGTAAATTTGCAAGTTGAAGATCAAAGGGAATAATCCACAACCAACAAAATGGAGACTCTACTAGGGAGCCATTGGAAAGAGTTAGAAATAAAAATCAAGCATTTGGAAAATCTTCTCACCTAGTTGTGAGTGGCAGCTTTGATTTGTCTCTGTTTGATTAGTGCACTCCCTAATAAACAGTGTGTATACCTAGTGTAGTTTTGTGTTGGCTAGAAGAAGAAACAATGAATTATTTTTACTCTCAAGGAGGTGGTGACTCTACACTACAAATAACCTGATGGAGCCACAAGGTGAGCTCTAGATCTGCCCTACTTTTTAGTCAACAAGGTTTTTGTTGCAAAATTCTAGGTATTCTCTTATTGAAAATGTCTCCCTATCAAGTGTGTAGCACTGCTGTAGAGGGATGAGTTGTAGTGGGCAGTTCCTCATGGAGGAATAGAGGCCCTTTTATTTTGATGGCATTGAAGGTGCCCCTTATGAGTTCTCTACTGAGGATGGGAAGTGCTTGCCAAGATTCATGGCTAGCGGATCTATTTCTGCAAGCCAGCATGTTGATGTTGTCATGGGTATTTTTGGAGATATGGATGTTGAACAAGAAGATGTTTCCATGAGGTTATTTGTGCACACATTTTTTGATGGTGCAAGGAAGTGGTTCTTGTCCTTGCCCTCATGTTCAATCTCTTCTTGGGATGTGTTGAGAGCTAAGTTTGTTGAGCATTTTGATAAAATTGTTGCTCTCAAGAAGGAATTAGCGAGGTTGAAAATGGTGAACTAGCAGTTAGCAGAGGACATAAGATTGCTAAAACTTGTGGCTCCTGATGATGTTCATGAGGAGGCCAGTGTTTCTGATGTTGATTCTCACTATGTAGAGAGTGTTGATTATGAAGCTTATTCTGAGATCAGTGCATATGAGGATGATATATGAAGCACTAGCAAAGAGAATGATGAAGGCAGTGATGCTGAGGTGCCTTCATATGAGTCAAATGTGACATGGGAAGAGGAAAGTAATAATGAAAGTGAAAGTTCATTTGGAAGTGAAGGTATGAATTCTTTCTCTGAATCTAAAGATAAAAATGCATCTCAATTTTTGCATTGTACAAATTAGTTTGAAGATGGTGATGATGACTGTAAATCTTCATATGGTTCTGATCTTTCTTCATATGCTGAGAGTCTCCATGAAAATAAAATGGGTAGTGAGTTTAAGGTGTTTACCAATGCCTTATATGATGAGGATTCTGATGATGATCAGCCCATTTTTTGTTACAATGATCAAAGAGGAATGTTACATGGAATTATCAATCCATTGTTTGAAGAGGACATGGATGTTGCAGATTCAGGTGAACCAAATATAAATAATGGCATATTATCTTCCTGCTGTGAGAAATCAGAATATTTTTCTTCCATGAATGATGGAGTTTTAAATGATGATGTTGCATCTTATGAGTATGGTGATATGTGTGCTAGTGTGGACTCAGTTTTTCAAGAGCCTAATGTCAGTGGTCCTTGTTTACATTCTGATGCTAGAAAATGTGGTAAGTCTGAAGGGGCTTTCTCAGATTTACAAATGACTAATAAGTCATCAGCTGACAATACTTGTTCCCTTTTAGAAGATGCTGATGTAATTTGTGATCAGCAAGATGTTCCCATTTTCATGCAGTCAGATTTCTATCTTGAGAAGTTTTATATTAGTTTGTAGAGTAGGGAGATAGAAAGTGTTTATTATTCATTGCAAACTAATGGTTAGAATGTTGATGCTTCCAGTCATGGTGTTGAGTTGGAGTGCTTCCTTTTTCAGCATGGTGGTGAAAGTAGAGAGTGTGACATTTTGTTGTCACAAAATGGTCAACATCTATGGCAACCTGATGTCTTTATCTTTCCAGATGATGGTGAGTATGGTGATCATTTTTTATATAATGTGCTGAATGTGGATCACAGTGTTTTTGGCAGGATGGGTGAGAAATGTATTTTTAGGTTTCCTTTGCTAAGTGGAGATGAAAATTACTTGTTTGATAGAGGAAAGACGTGGTCAAAAGTTTTGGGGCCCTGAGCCTTTTGTGAATATTGTAAATCTCTGTATATAAGTTGCTTTCCCCTGCCTGTTTTGCCCTAGGCTGTCAATTTTTGGTCCTGTTGCTTGGTCTTGCCCTATTTGCTCCTTGCTCTCTACAATTTTGTCCTGTAGGATGGTCTGCTTTAACCAATGATTCTAAGTTCTTGCTATGCCTACAGGAGGCATACATCCCCAGACAGAGCCACTGTTAGTCCATTTTCCAATCATTGCAAAATCTTGTGAAATTGGCATCTCCCCTGCAAGTGTTTGTCAAATGTCCTACCTTATGCTCTTTATTATTGTCACCTTGGTTCAGTCGAAACTGCATCCCCTAACGTGCAAAACCCAGAAAGTTATTAAAATTTTGAGGTCCGCGGGAAGCAAACTTTAAAATTCTATCACAGTGTCAAAAACTTGCAGTGTTTTCAAAAAACCCGTGTTGTTTTCGGCTTCCCTGCTACCTTTTGGTCTGTTTTTATTCTTGTGTGTTTTTGATCTTTTGCCAATAACCCTCATTGTTTTTGACCTTTTCCTTCCAGCTTGGTGCACTTGTCTTTTGGTGCCGAAAACTTTGTGTGTTTTTGACTTTGTCTTAACTGCGCATGTTCGACTGGATGGTGGGTCTAGACTCTTCCCGATTGGTTGTCGCATGACCGCATATCAGAATTTTCTGACATGCGATCATGAGACTGCTTGCCACCTAGCCATGTGGGTCCTAGTTCTATTTAGCGGCTTGCGATCTACTTTTCCTTAGTGTGCAAGCGTGATGTGTGGTGGGACCTGGTTTTCAAATTGGGCAGAGGGTCCTGATGTGTCAGAGCATCAACAATTGTCATTAAAGTGTGAAGGATTTGTCAAGGCTATGCGCTTTTGCAACAACCGTCCGATCCTCCAAAAGGGTGAGGCTTCTTTGGTGTGGTCCCAAAGGTAGACATGTGGCAGCCTGTGATTGGTTGTCACATGATCGCATAACCCAATTTTTGGCTATGCGATCATGCGACTGCTTGCCATGTGTCCTTGAGGCCTGTTGGCAGAAAGGGGTGTGGTCCCGATGTGACATGTCTACGTAGGTGGAGGTTTCTTATTGGTCGACGTGGATGTGCTCAGGAGTGGGGCCATTGTCAAAGGGGTCTATGACGAAGATGGATCCTACATTCAGTGTAAGTTCACATGGGATTTGTCAGAGCTATGAGATCTTATGCCAGCCGTTCATCTTGAGGTCTAAGGAAAGTGGGTCCCATGTCAGTATAACTAGGCGTGAACTACAAATGAAATGGCAACATGTGGCATCTAGCGGGCCCAAGTGTAGTCTAGTGTTTGGCGGAGTGGATAAAGAAGTTAAAGGTGCCGAAAAATTTAATGTGGTCGCCCATTCGCAGAAAGATAAGAGGATTCACTAGTTTGTCTGGTGATTGCACGAATGGTAGTCAGGAAGTTGCTAAGTTGTTTAGCGAAAGTGCAAAATGTTTAGTGAATTAGCGAAGGTCCTTTGTCGCCAATTCGCTAAGTCTGGTGGGGCCACTTTTAGAGGAAAGTCATAAAGCCGTGAGGGAGGTTTGATCGAATGGCTATGTTTTAAAGGTGATGATGATTTAAACGTTGGCCATCGTTCTCTACAGGCACCAAGGATTTAGCCATTGTGTTTCAAATTCAAATTTTTCTAAGAACTTCCAGCGACCAGAAGTACTAAAATTCATGGAATTCATTGCAGAGTAGACCTTGTTCGGTAAGATTTGACTGGTTTTTCATTTGCGGTGTGGTTGGATTGTTTGTAGAGCTTGTACCATTGTAGTTGTGTGCTCAAGGCATGTTGCAGGGTGTCCTTTTGAGCCTGGTTTTGTGATCCCTGGTACTTGCAGAGAAGATTTTCATGATTAGGGATTAGTTCTAGTTTCCTCTTTCCTGATTTTGATGTGTTTCCCACCCCTGTAATAACTTTTAGGACATTTCCAGCAAGTTGGGTGGTTGAGACCCTGACCCTAGCTGTCTGAAGCTTGTTGCATCTGATCTTGAGGATCCCAAGGTAGCTAGTGGTATAAGTTGCAGAATCTTTTATTTTGCAAGGGTTCCAAAATCTTGTTGCTTTTGGTCCCTAGTTTTTTACTATAATATACTGATAGAGGTTTGATTTGGTGCCTTTTTCTCATCTTGGTGTCATGCCAATTGTATGTTGATCTTGATTGTGTTAAGGAAAACATTCTTGAATCCCAATCTTGTATCTTGTGTATGTCTTCTTGCTTGTCTCTGAGCTCATATATGTTAATGTCACAAAGTGTGTTAATGTATGGTAAACAAAGAGTATTTTGAATTCATCTCTGAGTTTCTGACAAAGTTAGGATTAAAGCCTTTTAGGTGAATTCAGTGAGTTTGCAGCCAGGTATAGAATTTGATGTCCTTGTGCTTGAGGGAAAGGGGTAATAGGCAAAGCACTTACCCTAGTTTCCATTGTGTTTGACTTAAGGTATTTAGTTGAAGTGTACGATTGGGTGACTCTTAGCCCTGGGATAAGGCACTGGTCCTTTCTTTTGAAGTCATGGTTAACAACCACACAAACACAAACATTATTTGACAAATCTTTAACAATCTTATATGAGATATAGTGGAATATTGTTTTAGACTCCTTTAGAGAAGTGAGTCAAGGGTACACCTGCCTGAGCACTGAAGCTCAAAGTGTAGAAGGATCCTTTGTTCCTTGTCAGTTGGCCCTCTTCCTTGTGGACTTTGGAGTGGTGATAGAGTCAGGATTTTATTTATATTATCCATCAAAGTGTAAATCTGCAAGTTGAAGATCAAAGGGAATAATCCACAACCAACAATGTGAGCTATTAAGCCCATGAATTTTCCATGAGATGACTTTCATTTCTTGATGGAGGTGCTAGAAGCTTAGATAGAAATCCGATTTCCATCCGCTTTGTTCAAGCTAGCTTCTACTTGCCTACTTTGGCTTATCCTTTTTATTTATGGGGTATAATTACTACCCCTTTCTTCTACCTTTTTCTTACTTTTGGTGGCTACTAGGGATATAGGAGAGGGGTCTCTACTGCTTGGTTTCTTGTTCTTGTGAACTGTGATCAAGTCCTCCTTTTCTTCTTTATGCTTTGCAAAGAGCTCCATCATTATATTGAATTGGTTTGGGGAGGTTGTGACCATCAAATCTTCAATCTATTGGTACTTCCCTAATTCCTGCATCTCAAGGCTAGGTACGAAGTTGTTCACACCAGCCACAGGGGGAGCAATGGATTCTGGGACAAAGGAAATAGGGATGGTGCCTGAGCACAAGTCACCACCTTCAACCTGAACTTCATTCTTGTTTTCTTCCCTAGTTTCTTGTTGTTTGGTGACATCAAGATCCAGACCCAAGAGGGGGAGGGTCTCTCTGCTAGACTCTTCAGTCTGGGGAAAATGCTGCTCTTCCACTTCCCTGGATTCCTTAGCATCCGAAATGGGAGCTAGTTGTTCTTTTTCCTTCTAGACTCTATTGGTTTTGGACTCTGTACTCTCCTGGGAGACTCCTTTGTTTTTCTTTCTAAAGGCTTGTCTAGCTTTCCTTTCTTTCTCTTTGTTCCAGAGGACTGGACAAGTTTTTTCTTTGTGGCCAGCTTTCTTGCAGTGGAAACAAGCAAAGGGGATGCTTTCATAGTCCAATTTTTGCACACACTTTCCTAGTTTGGATGGAAGCTCTATGACTTCCAGCATATCCTTTCCTTCTTCCACTCTGATACAGATCCTAGCATAAGTGAGGTGGCTCCTTCTAGCTGTTATAGGGTCAATGGAGAGAAGGGTACCAAATGATTTGGCAATCCCATCAAAAACATCTTTATTCCAGAATTCCAAAGGAAGTTATGGCAGTCTCACCCACATTGGGGCCTAGACAAAGAAGGAGTCATTAAGATCAAGTTTAGGTGTCCATTTTTGCAATGCCAGAGTGGCCTTTCCTATGACCTAGGTACTAGCACAAAAGATGTTATCTAGGTCCTCTTTGTAGGAGAACTCAAAAGACAAAAACCCCTTAGCCATAGCTAAGACCTGGACTTGACCCTTCAAGTTCCATTTTTTTTTTGCAAAGATCCTGACAATCTCAATGTTAGGTCTTGAGCCAAAAAACTTGCTCATTTGAGTATGGTCCATGGAAGAAATATTGTGGTCAACTAGTTCCTCAGGGATTTATAAAATGTAGTTTCCTTTTTCCTTGTTTGAAATGTCCTTAATAGATGGGAAAGAGGACTTGCTTGTGGGTTTTATCCCAAAGAGTGTTGACCACTGATGAGGGAGACTGTCTTGGTCACATGCATGGGTCTTCATAGTTGAGGATGGCCTAGGGAAGCCCTCATTCTCAGCTCCCACCCCCACTTCCTTTCCTGGGTCTTTCTCCTTTTCACGTGGGACCCCATCCTTTTTCTCTAGGTTTGCAGAGTCCTGATCTACAAGGGAATCATCATAGTAGGAATCCCCCAAGGAACCCACAACCTGCAAACCAGGATTCCCGCCCACCGGTGAATTCAAATTTTCACCCATTTTCACACCCACTCCCGCTCCACCCATAGCCATATTTTATTATTAATGTAAAGTTATTGAACTCATTTTAGTGAATAATATTTTAATGTGAACTCATATTTATATATTATATAAAATGGTAAAAGAGAATATTGAAAAAAAGAAATTAAACTTTTTGCTTATCTTTAGTTTATGTAAATTTTATTTAACTATTTATCTTAATTTTACCTCATATTTTTATATAGTATCACAACAAGATCATTTCATAATGAGTATTATTTCTAAAATTTAAAAGTAAAAGATTGAGAAATGTGTTAGAATTCTTTAATAAAAATAAAATTTGAAGGTAAAAAATATAGTGAAGGAAGAAAAATGTGGTAATATCACACTCAACTTCATAGTTGAAAAGACTAAAAATAGCTACATTCATTACAACACATACTTCAATCCTAATGTAAAATTTATATTATGTTGAATTTAATCTCCTGAAGTTCAACTCAATATAGTGGAGGTGATTGAGTCTAGATACTTAGCCAAGAATAATGCTTGAGAAGGAGGAGTTTAATGAGGTTAGACATCATTCTTTTATACTTTTGAGTTTGAGATAATGGGATTTACAAGTAAGTGAGTTGGGAACAATAATAGGATCTTGAAATTAATTGATTCAATTTCATTAATCAAAACAAATAGATAGGGTATCATATATATTTGATGAAATTTTTTCTTAGTTGACAATATAGGAACTGAAAAGTATATCAAACCAACCAAATCAATTTAAGTTTCTCAAAATCTAATTATTAGCATGTGGATATGTGCTGATAAAACACAAGATGCAGTTATAAAACTTCATTGATTCTTCAATATCTTATTTAATACTAGAAGTGTTGGTACCCGAATTTGTTTTGTATCACTTTTTCTTCATACCACTCCCATGTTGTGCATTTGACCAGGCTATCTCAGTGATAACTAATAATTCATTCAAGATGTCTCTAAATTTTTCCTAAATGTTCTAATAATTTCTAAGTACACTATATTTCAATGTGTAATCATAAAATACTTTAGTTAAATGTGTTATAAGGTAATTTTTGGGCATTACTCATATTGTTGGCCCACCCATATATATTTTTAGAGTTATCTCTATGTCTCAGGTTTCTACTAGTTCTCCTTCTAGACTTTTCTCAAACCCTCTAACCACCTTGGTTCCTTGCCAAAACTAAATCCCCAATACAAACTCTAGACTTATGTTTTAGATCATTTTCCTAAGTCCCTTTAACTTATTGATCTTGTGCAACATCTCTTTTCATACTCTTACAAACTTTGTACTTTAGAATGAATTTTGTTCATGGAACCTAAAGTTTTAAGTTTCCTTTTGCCCCTATGTCTTCCTCTAAAGTCTTGTTGTGTTTGTCCACATCAAACACCAAGATATACTAATAATTTTGAACCTTAAATTATAGATCCAAGGTCTCCCACACAATCCACATTACACACTTCTTGAAGCATACTTTCATAGTTGCTTCTTATCAAACCTTGGTTTGTGATTGAAACATAGAACCTTGTGTTACAAGTTTCAAATTTCTTCCAACGTCCAATCACTACAAGGCCAACACACTGTTTCTTGTCCAAAATTCTATCTAGATTGGAACTTGAAATGAAACTTTGGTTCCTATTTCTTGTTTTCATCTAGAGTATGAACCATAACACATAGTGTTTTCCTTCTTGTGAGACCTTGAGCCCAACTAGAACTGAAAACCTAAATATTTTTATTATGAGTTCCATCTAGCACTTCACCCTCAATATTAAAAAATTATCCTCTTCTTGCTTCCAAACCCTACACTTAGGTTGGGACTTGGAACTCCTAATTTATGTTTCAAATAATTTTTCCTTATCTTATGTGACAATCACCTACTTTAAATTCTTGATCTTGATTTCTTCTATGCTTCTAGCCACAAAATACATAATATACCCTAAACTCAGATGGGAACTTGGAACCCCATGATCAATTTCATGAAAGGGTGACAAGTGGGGAAGATGTTAATGTTTAAAATTACCAAGAAAGACCATAATAAGAGTAATAATTTCTAGAAAATAAGTGTGAAGATATTGATGAGGTGATGGATTCTACGTAGTGAAAACATAGGGTAAATAATTTAAGTAGTATTTAGTAAAATGGAAGGTTTAAAAAATGGAAGAGACAAAATGAGGGTTAACTACATAACTTCTTAAACTCAGGTTTCCATTTCTAGATAAATGTTCATGATTCCTCACTCATAAAACATTCTATCTTATCTAAGTTGTTTGATGTTGGTATTAGCAAAAATGTTAGATATTACATTGTCACCTTTGTAGTTATTTTTAGGTTGTTATGTAGTTATTTGTGTATTGTTCAATTAATCATATTATTCCCATCCCCACATGAACACTTAGCAAACATTGATCTTCGATTGAATGATTTTCATTTACATTTGACCCTTATTTTCAAAATTTAAAGTTAATCATAGACTAGGTGTCCAACATGATCCAAACAAGCCATTACATATTTTATTAAGAGACAATATAAATAAATTCTTTAATATTTTTGAAAGAATAAATTCCTATATCATTTAGATCATACATTAATGAAAACATAATTTAATCATAGAGAATAATCACATCTAAAAGAATCTTTCCTTCAAAATCTACATACATAATGATACACATGTATTTTCATTATGCATGTTGTATCTTTGCTCCTTTTCAAAATACTATTAAATTTGTACTTAGGGATTGACAATAACTAAGATAAGCCATGGATTCCTACACTTAATATTAGGCCATCCTAGTGCTTTCAAGCAAAATTCAAATACATATAAGAAAATATCTAAATAAAAACGATATAGATTAGGTTGTCATTGCAAGTTTAGGTCCACGTAGCCTCAAATACAAGGATTGGGTTCACTTCATAACACTTGAAATCCAAATCTTGTGGTTTTCTTCAAAGAACAAGGCCGGATTTTTCGAATTGCTGTTTTCTTGACGCATAAAATGTGTACTAACGCGTAAACATTTCTACAATTCGACTTTCAAGCCTATCATTCTCCATTCAATGTTCGACTTGATTAGATCTTCCTGATAACTAATATAAGATTGCCTGTCGTTGTTTGCATTGAAATATCGTTCTCATGTAAGTGAACGCAACCAAATTCAATTCAAAACTTATGTACGCGAAAAGAAAAAGCCGAGAAATACGATCTTTCATAAATTAAACGCTCGATGTGCTGCGAAAGGCGAACATACAGCGATGTTCATGTGATTAATAATGTTTCTGCTTTATTTTGTTCTCATAATTCGGTTTGTTTTAGTTCACATCCACCCATTTTCAATTCACCGCAAATTACGTTTGCATTTCGGGTTGTCAGCACTCAGAAATATGTCGTCAATCATGTGGATGGCAAACAAAAGTCTTCTCCACCCCAAAAACAACAAATATAATGACTTGCAGAAGTATAGAGACTTATTATGGTAAAACAATACTCGATTCAACGTCTCAACTTTTTCTGATTCTTTTGCTTTATACTGTAAACCGACACTGCATGCAGAAAATAATGATGAGTATGGTTATGATTTTGCCTCATTTAACACCGTTTTGTTTTGATTTGAATGAAGATTGAAAGTGCCACAAGTGAGATTTCTCTTGATTGTTGACCTTTCCATTTCTGAGCAGGCAAAAGGGGACAAGTACAAAATCGACAATGCTGAATTTGTTGATACATTCCATGTATTTCAACTGCTGTACGTTTTTTCTAACAGCAAATTGGCAATTAAGAGAAGAAAATGGACATCACAGGGACTTGTTTACCAGACAGAAAGTTGATTTATAGAATCTACTGCCGTATAACGGACAAACTGATTATTCCATCGAAGGACAGGAGAGTTGACAAAGAAAAGTTAGCATCATGTCTGTATAATTTAGAGTGGGTACAGTTCTAACATGGTCAAAACCACTTTACCGATGGTTATGCAGTTTATATTGGGTTAAAAATAGCTATGGGTAGGGGTTTAAAAAAGTATGGTTAGAGAGTGACTCTTAATATTATCAGGTCTTATTGGCAATGTGAACCCTAGTTGGACAATTAAATCTTTGTTTAAAGATTGTATCTAAATGTTAAATATCTTTGATGAGTGTAAGGTCACCCATGTGTACTGAGAGGATAATCATGTGGCAGACAGATTGGCTAATATAGGGATTAATTATCACCATATGATAAATTGGGAAATTAATGACATAACTCCGTTGAGATTCAAATGGTTGTCCAAAATGATTATGAGGATTTCTAAACTGAATGGTATCTTAGAAATGATGATTTTATACATGTGAAATGGAGTTTCGATGTGACTCTCTTTTATTAAGATATGTCCAGCAATCTTGGTGTATTTTATCCTAGTTTTGAGCATTGGGTACCTTGATTCTTTGATTGTGGGCTATTCACATAACACTGGTAGAATGGGGGGTGATAGATATAAATTTGAGTCCATTGTATATGATAAATGGTTGAACATTCACTCGCGCTAGAGTGAGTTCTCCACTGAAAGTCTCAATGTTTACATGGAGAGGCTACATGACATGAATTCTCAAGTGACTAAAGCTTTTGTAGAAGGGTGGAATGAGGAGATTTTAAAGGTCTATGCCTTAGAACTTGAAATTAATAGGGAATTAATTGGCAATATTTCTAATACACTAGTGGAGGGAAGAAATTTTAATAGAGATAGGAAATGTGTGAATGAAGCATTGCAAATTTTCTTCCAGCCTAGAGTGAGGGATAATGTAAAAATGATAACAAATGAGAAATATAACAGATTTTCCCTTAATGCTCCATGGACAAATGTGCATGAGGTCATTATGTGGTATGTTACCCTAGAAATAAATGTTTTGAGTCTCGTTAGCTATCATTTTGTGATTCCCAATCACTTCAGGCATAATAAATGCATATTGATTCCCTTTTATCTATTCTCTTCTTTGTGTCATAGTCTTCAAGACCACAAAACACCTTTCCTCCTCGATCCTTCATGAGTGTATGATTTTAGTTATAATGTATCATGCTAAAGCTTTGTATATTGAGAAAACCTCTACACCCAAAATAGACATTAAATTCAAGAAGAATGTTAGGTTATGATATTGCTATTAGGATTCAAGTGTGTAGTGTTTTCAGTTGAACTCATTGACCCATGTTTCATGAGTAGTGGTTCACAAGATCCCATCTATCATGAGAATGAATGGAACATTTGGTACTCATTGCACCTAGGTGATGCTCATAGAGGTGAAGCACCAAGACTTCTTGGGAGGTCACCCATCCCAATACTACATCATCTCGAGGAAGCTTAACTACCAATTTTCCTCCATTGTTAATCCCACTCTATTTGAAACCCCATTTGTAAAACCTTCAGAAAGTGTTGTGCCTTATTATCCATTCATTAGAAAGCCCCTTAAGCTCATCAATTTGTAAGTAGGAGATATTTTCCACAGCAAGTCAAATTGTGATACTACTATTAGGATTCAACTATTTAGCTTTTGGAGTCAAATTTATTGACCTATGTTTCATGAGTAGTGGTTCACAAGAATGCATCTCTCATGAGAATGAATGGAACACAACACTAATTTCATCTAGGTGATTCTCATAGAGTTGAAACACTAGGACTTCTTGGGAGGTCACCCATCCCAATACTTCTCCTTCTCGAGCATGCTTATCTATAATGTTTCCTCCATGGTTAAGCCCACTTTGCTTATAACCCCATTCACAAAACCTTCAGAAAGTACTGTGCCTTATGAATCATTCATTAGAAATTCCCTTAAGCTCATCAATTGATAAGTAGGAGATATTTTTCACAGAAAGTCAAATTGCACGATATTGTTATTAGGATTTAACTCTGTAGCTTTTGGAGTCAAACTCATTGATCCATGTTTCATGAGTAGTGGCTCACAAGAAAACATCTCTCATGAGAATGAATGGAACACTTACCACTGATTTCATCTAGGTGATTCTCATAGAGGTGAAACACCAGGAATTCCCACGAGCTCACCCATCTCAGTACTTCTCCAGCTCAAGTGTGCTTAACTAAAAAGTTTCCTCCATGGTTAATCCCACTATGCTGGTAACCCCATCTTCAAAACCTTCAAAAAGTGTTGTTCCTTGTGAAACATTCTGTTGGCGAATAGATTTGTCTTCCTTCCCTTAAATAAAATCAATAAAAACTTTGTGCCTCTAAAGACAAACAATTCATCAACAGTTGGGTAAGCATCAGAGATTGCTTCCCTCTAAATTTTAAAGGTTTGGCTTCCTTGTAGGATATTCAATGAATTATCAACATAAAAGAAAATACATACACTTTTAACCAGAAAGTGTGGAAGGATTGCTCAGATACTCTTAGGTATTGGGGTAATTTCAAGAATAAACAGACAATTAATACAAGCTATGAAGAAACTGAGATCTACTAATCTGCTTCTAAAACAAAGGTATTTATAAAATAACTAAAGGGGAAATAACTAGAAAGAAAACAAAAGTGACTAAGCATAAATAATACATGCATAGATAAAATGTACCAATTCTCAACGTAACTGATACTTTACAGATTTTGATTCAAAGATCTAAATCAAACTATGCATTTATATATTTATAAATGATCAGATCAAAGTCTAATCAAAGTAAGTCACCCACTATTTCAAAAACTTAAAATACTACTAAAGCTATCTATTTAGGAAAACTATCTATTTTCTATTTGTAATTTCTAACCCTTAAACAGTTTAATGCTCCAGCATTTATATTTCAGGTCCGAGAGAGCCTCCAAAAAAACCCGGCCTCTCGAACACTAGAAAAATTGTTAAAAACCAATTACGCAACTAAAACAAGAGTTTCAAGACACATGTCTTTTAAAAATAGAAAGATAAATGCTATTCCCAAAAAAAGTTAATTCCCTCCAAGATCTTCAGACGTGGCAGTTTTCACAAGCTTCCAAGTGTAGAATGCCTTCACCAGTTCTTGAGCTAGCAGATAATGTAGATTCTTTAGACCTATTAGCTTTGCCCGACATGCGTTCTTCTCCCATTTTAACTCCTTAATCCTCTGTGACTATTTCAGTAACTGGCCCCTATTTAGCAACAATATGGATTCCACATTTTCTATCTTAGTGAAGTCCTGAGCCGTTGGTGTTTCATTTTCTTTAAGAGCATTCATGGTATCTGTAAAAACTTTAACCATGGCATTTGCATCCTTATCGCCTTCATCAATTTGTAAAGCACCCACAGGGTTCATTATCTTAATATCTTTTAGGGCATTTGCATGTATGTCTAGTACCTCCTTCTCTATTTCTTTGACTTGGGAGATTGCAGCTTTAATCATCATGCTCTTCCAACCAAAATTCTATTTCAAGATAAACAACATACAAGGGTCTACCAACTTCATTGGGTTTTCTGCTAGGAATTGAGTTACACCATACATTTCTATCTCCCATATCTGAGTACAAATTGCTGCACATTTTCCCTCCTCCAATTCCCAGGTAGGAATTAAAGTTTGTACTTCACCAAGTAAAGCCTCACCATCCATACAAGTGGACACAAACTCCTGTATGAAAGTGCAGACCTCATCAGAGATGTCGTCTATCCAGGCTTTCATAGTTTCTACTAGGGCTTTACCTAGCTGCATCTGCTTCACCAGTTTCTTTCTTTTGGTTGAGTTAGGATCAAAACTTTGCAGGGATTGGGTGAGTGGCAATGCTCTGACATCAGTAAGGGAAGAAATAAACTTGGCCATAGCGAAAACAAGTTGTTTTAGTTCACACTTCTCTCTTCCATCTTTTTTGTGACTGATTCAACATATGATCGGTTGAGAACTTGAAGATGTGATCCTTTGAGTCCCTAGTCAAAACCCCTAGTTCCATTTTTGTAATCTCAAAATCCTCTACCTTAGGTTCATGGGTTCCTTTTTTAGGCTTGAAGGTCGCTATTTCTACTGTTACCTTCCCAGTAGATGGATCAATGGATAATCTTGCATCACTCTTCATCCTTTTAGCTTTAGGACTTCGAGTGGCATACTTGGTGAAAATCTCTTTCAAAGGAAGTGAAATAGGCTTATAACTCTTCCTTTTACTCACTATTTTCGTTAATCAAGGAGAGACTGAACCAGCAACTATCTGATTGTCAGGCATTTTGATAGGGGTGTTCTCAGCTTGAAGTATTCCTGGATTACTGGTAGGAATCTCTTGAATCTTTTCCTGTTGATCCAATGAAAAGGAAATGTCTTCATCATTAATCTCAATGTCTAGGTAATTAGGTCCCAGAGATGCCATCTGAGAACGCTTTTTTGATCTTGTTCTGATTGTTGTAGGATGCCCATTGAATGCTGCCCTTTTCTTAGGAGATGATACTTTACCTACATTAGGGACCAAAGGAGATATATTAGGTGAATCATGGTTCACATTTATAGAAATAGAATCTGCATTTCTCTTTTTAGGAGGGGGGTTTTTTGTTTTTCTCTACTTCTTCTTTATCAACCAACCTTTTGTAATTTTAAAAATAGTTCTAGCCCTTAGTTTTATATCATCATCTTCTTTTTGTGCCCAGTCTATAGCCTGGAGATTCTCTGTTCCTGAAATATTGACCTCTGAGGCTGTGATTTTAGAATTATCTTCTTCTACCCCACTTGTATCAAATTTTAATTGCAGTAACTCAATTTGCGGAACAAGGAGTCTTGAACAATCCCTTTTCATCACTGTTGTTTCATCACTAAGGTCTTCCCACAAATCTTCAAGGTGTGAACTAGGAGACAGGTGAATGCTTAGACTTAGAACTTGTCTAGCAAAGCCTTTACTATCGAAACCCCTTCTTAGTTCATAGAAATGCATGTAGAAACTCACCAAATTGCTACCTATTACTGAAGCATCCACCATGTTATTGCAAGCCAAGGCTCTTAATTTAATTGGAAATGTCGAAGCCCATTTTTCTTCTGGAAGACTATTTTTAATCACTACAAACAATTGTCTACAGACTTTGGCCAATACAAAGCAATGAAGAGAAAATCTAGGGAGTTTGATAGGTTCTTCATCAAACCCTCCAACCCAGAGATAAGTGAATCATGGGAACTGGACATAAAAACTCCCATAGGATTGGAATAGCTTTTGGGCTTTCACTGACATTCTTTGATTTGAATCTCCCACTAATTGTTGACACAACTTCCCAAGAAAAACATCATGGACCCATCTTTAATCTCCCAAAACCCTATCCATTTTCAACAAAGGGCATTACTCAGGTACAGTTAAATCTTATTCCATGGGGCATGTGGAATCACTCCCAAATCTTGTTTACATGCAAGACAATAAATCAAATAAGAGGACATAAAGAACTCTTTTTTAATTTCTTCAGCTTTCTTTAGTTGATCCATCAAAGCACTGGAAATAATCTTTGCCCAATCTAGGTGTTGTCTCCCTTCCAAAATTATTTTTATGAAATGAAACATCCACTCCTCAAAGAGGAGAACCTACTCTGAACCCTTTACCGAGTGAAGTAAAACTATCACATCATGACTAGGTGCCTTCATATGGTCTTTGGTGAGAATTTTCGGCAACCAGGATCCTCCCTTGTAATTAGTTTGGGTCCATTTCCGATCCATATGACTATGATTTTTATCAATGTTTTCTTGGAACTGAGCCAAAGACTAGGTTGGGGTAAAGCTGGAAAAAGACTCTTCTGGGATTTTGAAAGCTGACATGATGACTTCTCTATTTATAGGTAACAAAGTTTGACCCTTTGCATTTAGGATGCATTTGGCCTTGATATCATACCTATTAATACACTACTGAGTTAGCTCAGGGCTAATGACTGACGGGGGAAAAGCCACAACTTCAAGCAATCTGCTCAAAAGAATTTCAAGACTATACTCTCCCTCAGCATGGTCTGTAAGGTGAACAACCATTTCTCCTACCTCAACCCCAAAAAGATTTGTGTCTATGATGATTGGGCCATGACACTCCATGTTCTTATAATTCCCAAAGAAATGCATGCTAGATTTCATCTCATCTACTATAAAGATTAACCAAAGCAACACCCTTTCCTTCAAAAAGAATCAACAAACAGGAATAGGAAAACAAAGAAAGCTTTTAGAGGCTACCTACTTTTTGAAGATTCAAGAAAAACTAGTTTCCTCTTCCACAACCGAGACTCCATGAGATTCTAACAAGAAGAGAAAACTTACAGAAATATTTATATTTTGAAAGCTTATGTCGTGAAGGACCAGATTTAATGAGCATTAATCAGGGGCATTAAGTTGGAATGATGTGAGTATTAATGACTTGGTAGAGAGATGCCCTTGAAATCCATATTCATTATAACCATCATTAATCTTTCCATAAGTAATATCTCCTACTTGTGTTAGAGATTTCCTTACTCGCAACCCAAAATTTCACTTCAAGCTCACCCCATGATTCTCATCAAATCAAGACTATCCACATTAATAACTTAACTATTATTTCATCGTCAGCTTACATCATCTATCACATCAGCTATCACCTCACTTATCAAACTACCCTCTAACTATCCTTGAGCCTTTTTAAACTACTTTGAACTGGGGTTCAAAGTGGTTCACTACAAAAAGGTGATGTAGACAGGGGTTCACTTGCATAAACCAAATGTTAGAAAACAAAATCATTCATTGAACTGCTTCGAACTACTTTGAAATGGAGTTCAAAGAGGTTCAAAGTGGTTCATGTGAAGCATGAGTCTTAGAAAAGACTCGAACAAGGAAAGCCGACTTTGAACTTAACGAACTTGGAGGCTATTTCTTGACAATTTGAAGGACATGCACACTTGGAGTATTTCTAAAGGGAAAGACCATCAAGGGAACATGTTAAACTAGACTTCAAATGAATGTACTATGAAGGGTCAAAGACACTTCCTAATGGAAAATCTAACTGACCCTAACACATTCATTATAAATACTCTTAATCTCGTCAATTGATAAGTAGGAGATATTTTTTTATAGCAAGTCAAATTGTGATACTGCTATCAGAATTTAACTTTGTAGTTTTTTTAGTCAAGCCCATTGACCCATGTTTCATGAGTAGTGGTTCATGAGACCCCATCTCTTATGAGAGTAAATGGAACTCTTATCACTCATTACATCTAGGTGATTCTCACAAAGGTGAAGCTCCAAGACTTTTTAGGAAGTCACCCATCTTGGTACTACTCTAGCTCCAGTGTGCTTAACTACAGAGTTTCCTCCATGGTTTTGTCCACTATTCTTGCAACCTCATTTGTAAAACCTTTAACAATTTTTGTTCTTTGTGAACCATTCATTATAAAGCCCATTAATCTCGTCAATTAAAAAGTAGGAGATATTTTCCACAACAAGTGAAATAATGAAATTATTGGGTGACCCCACAATAGTGGGTTACACTTTTTTAGAGAAGCTGATTTTTTGCTGAAATAACAATTTTTTAATAAAATATGATGATTTAAGCCTTGAGAGGTTCCATTTGAAGGATTTCATTATAAATGGTTAGCTCAAAGCCTCTTAGACAAAAAAAATATTGATATAACATCTATACTCCTCATTCATACCTATAATGGAGTCTCCTTCGAACCTATTAAAATGCTGACAAAAAATCACTTCAAATTTATCTTTTGGAAAATCAAATGAATCCATTTGACAAAACTATCTATGTAGTAAGGTACTACAAAGAAAAATAATTCCAATGATTATAATGTTAATATATATTAATTTTATTATGACTTTGTATTTTTAGTTTTACTACATAGATATTTCACCATATGTCTACCTCTATGTTTGACGCTTATGGAAAAACAGTAAATGAAAGAAAAAAAAATTTCTAAAAAATATCTATGCCCTAGGTATTGAAGTTATCTTTCTATTAAAAAAAATAAAATTGGAATTGGACAAATACATGACAAGTTATAAGCTATGTAGTCAAGGTATGTCAAAATTATGGTTTAGTCAACTTAAAATATTAATAAAATATGAAATAATAATGATAATGTCATCAAACCAATTGCATGCCCTCTGTATGGATGTTAAAAAACTAAATTCAAAAGAATCACATTGATATCTATTTTAGAAAAACATTTATGCTCTATGAAAACAATGTAACTCTTTGAAAATGACGTTTTCAACAACATACCAATTTTCATGGGAGAAAGAAAAAATCATTCAAATGAATTCAAAAATAAAAATAAAAAATATATTTATAATCTAGACAAAAAATCCTAAAAGACTCTAATTTACTTCATCTTCTGATTTCAAATGGTTCAACGACAATATGCATCCAAATCTGATTTTTTTTTCAAAATGTAGAGTTCAGTGTCCATTCAGGCAAAAAAGTGTAAGCCACTAATGTGGGTTCACCCTATTATATTTATATTAAGATTAAAGTATGTATATTTTTGAGTCAAACTCATTGACCCATGTTTCATGAGTAGCTCAGTTGTACTCTTTTAACCATCACCTAGATGCAATGGCTGGTAAGTGTTGCATTCATTCTCATGAGAGATGGGTTCCTGTGAACCGCTACTCATGAAACATGGGTTAATGAGTTTGACTAAAAAAACTACACAGTTGAATCTTGATTGCAATATCACAATTTGACTTTCTATGGAAAACATATCCTACTTATCAATTGATGAGATTAAGGGGCTTTATAATGAATGTCTTAAAAGGAATAACACTTTCTAAAGGTTTTTAAAATGGGGTTTCAATCAGAGTGGGCTTAACCATGGAGGAAATTCTATAGTTAAGAATGCTCGAGTTGGAGTAGTATAGGGATGGGTGATCTCCTTGCAAGTCTTGATGCTTCACCTTTGTGAGAATCACCTAGATGCATTGATTTCTAATTGTTAAATTCATTCTCATGAGAGATGAGTTCTTTTTAACCACTATTCATGAAACATAGGTCAATGAGTTTGACTAAAAAAATTACACAGTTTAATCCTAATAGAAATATCACAATTTGACTTGCTATGGAAAATATCTCCTACTTATCAAGGAATGTTAGGGTTCACCATGGGGACTCCTTTTCTAACTAGAAGAAGCTTCTTCCAATGATGAGGAGGTGTTTCATTTATATAAACAAAATCACCCTTTGACTACCACATCTACCCATAATAGAATTGTTCTTACTAATGATGAGGACTCGGACTATACCCCTTTGGAGGGTTTTGCACTTGATTCTTTCGACCCTAGAATTGGTGACAAGAGAAAGGTAAATCCTTTTGGGTCCTATTTAGTTGGGCATGGAAGGAAATATTTTGGTAATAATAAACTAAAATGAATCCCCAAAAGATGAGGTCATTATTCTTCACTCCTTGGTTTCCCAACCTCCAAGTATGAGAAATTTTGATATGGAGATCCATGTTGATATTCCTATTTATGTGGGGAAGGAAACACTGATTGTGTAATGCATTTGGTGTAGGGGCACCCATGGGAAGCTAGTTGGCTATCTCATTTTTGGTGTGAAAGGATGTCAAAGACCCTCCTGAAGGTCATTGTATATATATAAGGTCACATGGACCAGGTGTGGTGTGAGAGAGTCTAGTTTAGTGCTCATTTCTAGGCTAAGGAACTTCAGACTAGCTCAATTAATGCACTATACTTGATAATGATATCAGGTGGCCAAATGATGTGATTAATATTTTAGGGTCCTTTGATACCCTAGGTGGTCTCACTGAGGTTAGAAAGGTTAGTTTGGAGTTAAATCACTTAAAAAGTGAAAAATTGTAAAAGATGTAAAAATGTTGCTTGTGCAACATTTGAAACTTTTCAAAAGTTGCTGACAACAAGGGTTTGTCTTAAGGGTTTTGGTGTCTAAAAGAAGGATTAGGGTTGTCTAAGGAGTTAGACACATGAGATAAGACTATATATGCAAAGAAAACCCTAATTTAAGGGTTGGTGATCATTTTGTGTACGAACTGACATACTATAATAGGAAGTTTTACTGTGAATAGAGTGAAGATTTGAGTATCAGAGCTACCTTAAGCCTTGCATGGATTAAACTATCAACTATAGGTTTTGGAATTCCTTTTTTAGCATGTCATAGTGTGATTAAAGTTTTTAGTTTTTTTTTTAGTTGAGTTTTCAAAGCATTTGTAAGTCCATTTTATTTTTCACAATTTTCTGTCGAGTTTTGACTGTGTATGAAAGATGTGAGCCTAGCTCCATTTCCCACCATAGTTACTGTATGACATTTAGGGAATGGAGACTAGGGTTGATGAGCTTCAAGATGCCTCAAGTCTAGGCTCTGAAGATGCATGCATTGATTTTTAAGGTCTTTCCGTAGGTGAGCTGTGTGTGAAGCCCGACTGGGAAGACCAAGATTTTGATTAGAGAAATTGTAGGAGGGATAGTGTCATGAGCCAAGAAGGACATGAATGTATTTTTTGGTAATCTCTAGGTACTCAAGAACCATGTGGAGTTCCCAAGAAGTCATCTTGCAAAGTTTTGAAGCCAAAGACCAAAGATTGGTATAAAACCTAAAAGAAGGCCCTAATTCTGAAACAGGGTGTACGGATAGAGTTGGGACCCCAAAACAAGAAAATTGTGGAGGTCTTAGGAATTATGTATGAACTACCAACATAAATTTGGGGGTTCTTTGAGAATATTTAACAAAGAAGGTGAATCCAAAAATTTAGGACACCTAATTGTGGCAAAAAGGCTACAAGGACTAAATCATAGGAATCTAGAGAGTGATGGAGAAATGAATGGACTTGGCAAGTAGAGACCCAAATTAGGAGTCAACATTGGAGTTGAAAGAAGCCCTTAGCCTCCTGTAATTAAAACCATTGGTTAGGGCTTGAAGAACATGGCTGAATAGTAATCTTTTGAAAGACAAAGTGAGTAACCCCTTGAAGATAGGAAGATCCTTGGAAGAGGGAAAGAATTGGTTCTTTCTAGCTATGGAAGAGTGGATTGAAGAAGCCCTAAGAGGTCCTGAAAGAGACCTAGGAAGAGTTCTAAGTAAATCAAGAGAAATCTAGGAGTCTCCCTATCATAGTGGTGTCAGAGCAGGGTTAAAGATTTGAGATAAGAAGTGTTGCAGAAAGTGAATGGTGTAACCCACAGAATCAAGTGAAGAATCAGTTGCATCTAGAAAGATGGTGATTAATGCAAAATTGGCTAAGAAGGTGGAAGAGTAGGAGGAGGACAACCAAATCCTAAGAGATAGATTGGCTCAATTGGAGCAGCTATTGGGTGAAGTCCAAGACAAGACTAATAAGGTGAAGGACAAGGTAGACCTGAAAGAAGAACACTAAGGAGAAGGAGTTAGACTTGGAGGAAGAAGCTCCAACTCCTGACCCTGTCATACTAGAGGAACCCTTCTTGAAGGCACTAAAGGCCTTAAGTGGCAAAGCTTTGGAGGGTGTGCCACTTTTTAGTGGACAAATGGATCTTGATCTAGTTATGGATTGGATTGATAGCATTGAAAATCACTTTGAATGTGGTGGCATAACAGATGCTCAAAAGGTTAAGGTGGCTAATTCTAGGTTGAGGGGATCAACACTCACCTGGTGGAAGTATGTGTAGACTAAGAGAGAGAGAGAAAAAGGGAAAGAGTCCCATTGTTACATGGAAGGACATGTTGACTAAGATGAAGCAGACTTATTTACCTTATGACTATGAGGTTCAATTGCATAGAGGGAGACAAAACCTCAGGCAGAAAGACTTAGATGTCCAAGCATATACCGAGGAGTTTCAAAATTTGTGTTTAAGGTCAAAGATAGTGGAGGATGAGAGTATAAGATTGTCTAGATATCAGAATGGAATCAAGTGGTCTATCCAAGAAGACATGAGTCTTGCTACCTTTAAAAGTGTTAGAAAATGCTATCAAATGGTTTTGAAAATACAAGAGAAAAGAAAGAAGAAGCATGACCAGACCTCAAGAGGAAGAGGTAGAGGAAAAGAAAAAAGATGACATAGAGGTAAATTTGTAGGCAGGAGCAATGAGTTTAGAGCTCAAGGAGAGTCCAAGTTGATAGAGATAACTAATGAAACTAGTGGAAGAGGAGGTATGAATAGAGGTAGAGGCTTCCAAGGTGGAGGAAGAGGCAGGTTTGGAGGTTTAGGCAGAGCCTCACACTTTGCAACCATGAAATGTTTTCATTGCAACCAGCTAGGTCATTCAGCCTATAGATTCACTAAGAAGGCTTCTAGTTCACATGGTGAGAAGAGGGTAAACTACATAGCCCAAGAAGAGACTAGTAGTATTAAATCTCCTGAAATTGACCTTGATTAAGAGAGGGGAGAGTCTTATGATTAGGAGGATTCTCATTAAGGAGCCTATTAAAGAGGAAGCTAAACAAAGGAGGGCACTTTTCAGACTGAAGTGCAAGATACTTGGAAAAGTTTGTAAGATGATTATAGACTCAGGGTCTACTAAGAACATCATCTCAGAGGAGGTAGTTAGCAAACTAGGATTGATCAAAATACCTCATACAAATACTTATAGAGTCACATGGTTAAATAAGGGTTAGCATGTTCTTGTAAATGAGCAAGCATGGGTTGATTTCTCAATAGGAAAATATGTGGACAAAATCTTGCGTGATATACTTCCAATGGATGCATGCCACCTACTCTTAGGTAGGCCATGGCAGTTTGATAGAAAAATAGTTCATGATCGAGAAAGAAACTCTTATACTTTCAAGAAAGATGGGATCACATATAGGATTTAGGCACTCATGGATGATGAGGGGTCTACATCAACAGGACCTAACATCCTATTAAAATGAGGTAAGGAATATATACAAGGTGTAAAGAATGGAGAAGGGACACACTATGCTGTCATGATTAAGCCTAGTGAAGAGAAGATAGAGAAACAAGCACCATTACCTAATGAAGTGTAGGAGTTATTGAAGGAGTTCAAGGACCTAGTTAGTGATGGTTCACCTACCATGTTTCCACCTCCTAGAGCCATAAGTCATCAGATTGACTTCATATCAGGAGAATCTCTTCCAAATAAAGCAGCATACAAGATGACTCTTGATCAAAACAAGGAGATAGCTAGACAAGTACAAGAGCTTTTGGACCAAGGACTAATCAGAAAAAGTATTAGCCCATGTGTAGTGCTAGTAGTCCTAGCATCAAAGAAGGGAGGTAAGTGGAGGCTTTGTATAGACTCAAGAGCAATTAATAGGATCACTATAAGGTATAGATTTCCCATTCCTAGGATTGAAGATCTTATGGACTATTTGGGAGGAGAAAGGTATTACACCAAGTTGGATTTGAAGAGTGGGTACCATCAAATTAGGATTAAGGAGGGAGATGAGTGGAAGACTGCATTCAAGACCACAAAAAGGCTCTATGAATGGTTGGTCATGCCCTTTGGGCTTAGTAATGCTCCAAGCACCTTCATGAGGTTGATGAATGAGGTGTTGAAAGAATACATTGGTAGATTTGCAGTAGTGTATCTAGATGATATCCTAATTTTTAGTAAGACCAAAGAAGAACACCTCCAACATTTGTATATTGTGATGAAGAGACTCCATGAGGAGAAGCTATCCATTAACTTGGAAAAGTGTGAATTTATGAAACAAGAGCTGATTTATCTTATCTTTGGGGTGTCCCAAGGAACCTTGAAGATGGATGCTACCAAGGTGGAAGCAATAATAAATTGGCCTACACCTACAAGCATCACTGAGGTAAGGAGCTTCCATGGACTTGCCCAATTTTATAGGAAGTTCATTAAAGGTTTTATTGAAATATGTGCACAGTCTTAGATACACTTAAAGGTGGAGTAAAAACTAAAGTCAAGTGGACTCCAGATGCAGGAAAAGGATTTGAGTTAAAGAAAAGAGTGGCTACACAACCTATATTGGTTTTTCCAAACTTTGATAATTTGTTCACCTTAGAGTGTGATGCAAGTGGCACAGAAATTGGGGTAGTGTTGAATCAAGTGAATAGACCTATGGCATTCTACAGTGAGAAGTTGAATGAGGCTAAGAAGAGATATTATTCTTATGACCTAGAGTTATATGCATTGGTGCAATCCTTGAGGAAATAGAGGCACTATTTTTTGCCTAAATAATTTGTGGTGTAGACTGATAATAAGGCATTGAGTTATATCAATTTTCAAGAGAAGTTGAGAAATTGACATCTCAAATGGATGGAATATTTGAAAGCCTATACATTCACTATAAACCACAAGAAAGGAAAGTTGAACAAGGTGGCTGATGCCTTGTGTTGGTGATCTTTTTCCCCAAAGGTCAGCTTGGCATCAGGATTGATAGGGCTAGTGTCACATTCACTTAACATCCAAATCTGACAAGAAAAAGGGCCAATTGACAAGGATCAAAGAGATATCCTTCTACACTTTGAGCTCCACATCACTTAGGTGGGTATACCTCATCTGCACACACATATTACCCTGTGTCATACTATAGGCCTATAGGTAACTGACTGTGGAATGATTTTCAAACTCTTTTAGGTATCCTGTACCTCAATGAAGCCAATATCTCATGCAATAGCCCAACTTGCATGGAGTGAGTATGAAAACTAGAAACCTACACTAACAACTTGAAAGGGAAAGGGTGGAACTAGAATGAAATGATTTAAATGGATTTTGAAGGGACCCCTAAGATACCCTAAGTCTCTGATAGACCAGTGCCTTGTCCAATGGGCCACAAAGTCAAATACCCTACTGCAAGAGATAGCTATGAAATAAGAAAGTAATAGATTCATTGTGTTGATGCCTAACATCAATCACACACCATGACCAAGCCTCAACTTAACACCCACCTATGCATTCAAGCATGCTATTATCCATTTAAAGGATTTTAACCCTCCCCTTAGAAGAGACCTATAAATAGATAATACATTGACCAGCATCCACTGGAAGACAAGCATGACCTATCTTTGATATTTAAGCTCATACACACAAGAATAATAACCCTGAACTAGTTATCTCTGCGAAGACAACTCTACTTGCAAACACTTAGGCAATACAAGCAAAAAAATCAAACACCCTTGATGTATGATTAATAATTCAAAATTCAAATGGAGATAGCTTGGTGACAGTAAGAACAAATTGAGTCCTCATACATAAGACAAATCTGCTGCAACATGCATTATATTCTCTAAACCAATAATGGAGAAAGAGGAACACTCTATATGTAGAGAGAAGGAGAAATCTACAGAAACAAAACCCTTCATGGAACTGAAAAAATTTAGAACCCTCTCTAAGTCAAAAAATTGACTACATATACCCCTAGCTACCTTGGAATTCTCAGAGAGAATGCAACAAGCTACGAATAGCTAGGGCTAGGGTTACACCCACCCAACCTGCTAGAAATGGTCACAAAATTTACTGCAAAAACACCTCAAGCCAAGAATGTCCTTCACCAAGCATCAAATCAACCTCTACAATCAAAAAATAGGCCTCTGGACCACCTCGCAACCACTGTCATCACCAAACCAAATCAAATCCAGCCATAGAGCATTGAAAATTAGTCCTTCTAGTCATTGGAAACCCTTTGCAAATTTGAATTCAAGATCAAACGGCTACATCTTTGGCGCCCAGCTCATCAACGGTCATGATTCGAACGAAGATCAACTTTATATCCCCGTCCTCAATCTCTTTATCTTTCCCAGGCTCGGTAACTTGACCACAACATTAGTGGCACAGTCGCGCAGTCATATCTCTCACCGCCATAAGAAACAGGTCTAAAATAATGCTTGTTCACATGATCGCAAGGCACCAAACTAACCTTTGTGATCACGTGACCGCTGTCTTCAAACCACAGCCAACGGTTAGAAACCCTGTAGGAAAATTCCGTGGCAACATTACCACCATAACTCCGCAACCATGATGGACATGGGGTACCCTATCGCATGATCGCATAGCCTGGAGATGGGCTATGCAATCATATAGCAACTTGCAGACCACTACCGCAACCACCATCGTACAGAGAAAACATCACTATCTGCAAGCCAAAACTGCCACTGCACAACTCCACAACCGCGTTACCGCAAGGGGTTATTCACATGATCGCATAGCCAATTTCTAGGCTATGTGAACATGTGACAACCTGCTAGCACTATGCCTCGGCCCTGCAAACAAATCTACCAAGCCATACACCTGGGTCCACTTGACACATGTCACACCACCATTCTCTCGGTCATCACAAACATGGACCCCACACACTGCAAGCCTTTTGAAAATGAATGGCTGGCGTAAGATCTCATGGCTCTGACAAATCCCATGAGAACTTACATCGGCCATAGGATCCATCCTCACCACAGACCCCTCCGAAAATGGCCCCACCTAACTCTACAACTGCAATGCCACCTCAATGCCCACCGGCCAATGAATAAAATTTGATGGATGGCGCATGATCTCAAAGGCTTAGAATATTCCTTGAGATCATACGTTGACCATAGATCTATAATCTTTGACACTAGGAAATGAAAAGAGCTGGGACCCCCCCCCAAACCAACCACCGAACCCATTGAGTGACTACATGACTAACCACCAGCCAAGTTGCTAGAGGTTAGCAGACAAATGCCAACCTTTCAAAGATCATGTAACTATAGTCGCTGAGTCATCAGATGCAGAATAAACGGCCAGGCAGGATAGTCAACAAGAATAACTGGACCCAGACAGATAGGTGGTAGGTGGTCGCATGATCGCATGTCAGAGAAGTCTGACATGTGGCCATGTGGCAGGCAATCAGGAGGAGCCACCTATCATGCCCACATAAAAAAACCAACGGCTATCACAGAAGCACAAAGGCTAAACATCTTGCATCTTTTCCACGTGAACATACAACAACGGTCGATCCTCCCTGAACTTTAACCATGCTGAAGCATGAAGAACAAAGACCATCACATAACCGTCAGGCATTCAGCGACAATGCGATAAACCGTCTGTCGAGTCGCTAGATGCTAGCCACAAACCACTAAGCATGAAGAGATCATGTGACAACACAGTTGCCAGGTCATGGGATAGAAGATGTGACCACTTGGAGACTTGGAGAATCAGTGACAAGAAACCTTGAAGGACTGGGCCCCACCACCCATTGCACCTGCACAGTTAGAGAAAAAACTAGCAAACAGGGAACTAGTGTGAGGTAAAAAACACACAATATTTTTGACTAAAGAGGGCCGAAAACAAATAGATTTTTTGACATGTCAACAGATAAATGCACAAAGCAGGAAGCACAGGGTCAAAAACAACACAGGTCAAAAACACACAGACCAAAAACATCATGCAGTTTTGAAAACATTGTGGGTTTTCGACACTGAGGTAGATTTTGAAATATTTCCAGCAGGCTTAGAGTTTGAATATCTTTCTGGATTTTGCAAATTTAGAGATGCAGTTTGGACCAGGGCAAGGTGGTACACTGAGGAACATAGGGCCAAGGGCACCAAGAAGATTTGCAACAAAATAGGCCATTTTCATAAGGTTTTACAATGATAGAAAATGAGCCTAACAGTGGCTTTGTCTGGGGATGATGGGTAACCTGTGCCCATGTGAGAAATCAAAATTTTTGGGAGAGAAGACCACCCACAAAAACCTCTTGAACAACTTTACTAAAAGCAAGAAAACTACTTCTACCATGTACATGCAATGGCCCTGAACCACTAGAAACTTTCAAAACTTCTTACCTCTGTCATATACCTAATTTTCATTCACCTTTTCTTGAGGTAAGCTGGATATTTTCTTCCCAGTTGTTTCACCAAGCACATGAATACTCTCAATCAACTTATTAGGTAAAACACAAAATCTATCTTCATTTTCATAGTGCATATAAAAACTTGAAACACTTTCTTCATCTAGCTCACTATGAAAGTATGACTCAGCATGCCAATGGTCAGTGCCTCTATATTGAAATTGATCTTCACCTGCTGACTCATGCATGCTATCAACTGGAAACACAAAAACCTCATACTCTGCTTGATAAAAAACATCATTTATACCTGGACCTTTCATATCCTTAGGTGTAGCTAGTTGGAGTTCAAGTGAATGATCAATTTTATACTCACACATGTCATCATCATCAAATTCTGAAACCACTTCCGAAGAGAATGAAACATCATCACTTAGAACTCTATCACAAATGAAAGAAGAACATATTGGTCTTTCACAACAAGAAGATAGTATGTCATCATTCATATCTGGTTCACCTGAATCTGAAACCTCCATGTCTTCTTCAAACAATGGATTGATGACTCCATGCAGTACTCCTTGTTGAACATTATGACAAAAAATGGGCAAAGAATCAAATTCTTCATCATATGAAGGATTGGAAAACACCTTAAAATCAACACCCATCTCAACCTCATGGAGACTCACAGCACATGAAGAAAAATCAGAGCCATATGAAGACTCACAGTCATCACATTCAATTATTTTTTCTTTATCTTCAAACCCTGAGGATGAATCATCCTCAGCATCTTCACTATCCAAAGAATATTCACTTCCATCATCACTTTCCTCTTCCCATGTTGCATCTAACTCATATGAAGACACCACACCCTCACTATCTTCATCACTCTAAACATCAACACTTAAGGAGATGACCCTAAGTGCACCCTCAAGCCTAAGGCTTCCATCACTAAGTATCGAATCCATGACACATATGTAATGCTCTTCCCACAAAGCATCTGACCAACTGGTTGACTCCTGAAAATAGAGCTCCAAGAATAAACCAATGAACTCAGATTTAGGAAACTCAACATCCTTAGGAAGCTCATCATACACCTCATAAAATCTATCATAAAACAGAGATATGGATAGATCCTGTCTATTTCCCACATTCAACCTTACCAATCTTATGTAATCCCTAAGGATTCCCTACTCAAGGAAAGCCAACTCCTCCTCAAGCTTACCCATTACAACTCAGTGCACTACTTCCATAAAATTTTGCAAAGTTACAATTGAAAACATGAAGAATACTAACCTCTAATCACACCTTACTCCTTTCTTTGTGCTTGACCACTTAATAAGGAGACATTTAAAACTTGAAAAATACCTAGGAAAATCTTGCAGCAGAAACCTATTGACTGGAAACCCAGAAGATCCAGAGCTCACCTTGCAGCTCCATTAGGTAACTTTATTATGCAAACCCACCACCTCCTTGAGAGGAAAATCATTCATTATTTCTTCTTCTAGCCAACATAAAACTCACCAAGATAACATACTATTTATCAGGAGGAACACTGATCAAACAGAGATAAATTAGAGCTGCCACTCACAATAGGTGAGAAGATTTAGTCAATGCTTTTTGTATTTGACTCTTTTCTAGACTCTCCCTAATAGAGTCACCATCTTGTTGGTGACTCGGATGGGCCAAACCAATCTAGTCAATAAGATTTTGAATACTACAATAGAACTACAACCAGAGACCTTAACAGGCTTTCATCATGTTCTCCCCAGTGGAATCACCATGTTGTTGGTGATCTTTTTCACCAAAGGTCAGCTTGGCATCAGGATTGATAGGGCTAGTGTCACATTCACTTAACACTCCAAATCTGATAAGAAAAAGGGCCAACTAACAAGGATCAAAGAGAGATCCTTCTACACTTTGAGCTCCACATCACTCAGGCAGGTATACCTCATCTACACACACATATTACCCTATGTCATACTATAGGCCTACAAGTAACTAACTGTGGAATGATTTTCAAACTCTTTTAGGTATTCTATACCTCAATGAAGCCAATATCTCATGCAATAGCCCAACTTGCATGGAGTGAGTATGAAAACCAGAAACCTACACTAACAACTTGAAAGGGAAAGGGTGGAACTGGAATGAAATGATTTAAATAGATTTTGAAGGGACCCCTGAGATACCGTAAGTCTCTGATAGACCAGTGCCTTGTCTAATGGGCCACAGAGTCAAATACCCTACTACAAGAGACAGCTATGAAACAAGAAAGCAATAGATTCAATGTGTTGATGCCTGACATCAATCACACACCATGACCAAGCCTCAACTTAACACCCACCTATGCATTCAAGCATGCTATTATCCATTTAAAGGATTTTAACCCTCCCCTTAGAAGAGACATATAAACAAATAATACATTGACCAGCATCCACTAGAAGACAAGCATGACCTATCTTTGATATTTCAGCTCATACACACAAGAATACTAACCTTGAACCAGTTATCTCTATGAAGACAACTCTACTTGCAAACACTTAGGCAATACAAGCAGAAAAATCAAACACCCTTGATGTATGATTAATAATTCAAAATTCAAATGGAGATAGCTTGCTAACAGTAAGAACAAATTGAGTCCTCATACATAAGACAAATCTGTTGCAACATGCATTATATTCTCTGAACCAATAATGGAGAAAGAGGAACACTCTATATGCAAAGAGAAGGAGAAATCTACAGAACAAAATCCTTCATGGAATTCACAAAATTTAAAACCCTCTCTAAGTCAAAAAATTGACTACATATACCCCTAGCTGCCTTGGAATTCTTAGAGAGAATGCAACAAGCTATGGACAGCTAGGGCTAGGGTTTCACCCACCCAATCTGCTAGAAACGGTCACAAAATTTACTACGAAAACACCTCGAGCCAAGACTGTCCTTCACCAGGCATCAAATCAAGCTCTGTAATCAAGAAATAGGCCTTTGGACCACCTCGCAACTACTATCGTCACCAAACCAAATCAAATCCGGCCATAGAGAATTGAAAATCAGTCCTTCTGGTCGCTGGAAACCCTCCACAAATTTGAATTCAAGATCAAACAGCTACATCTTTGGCACCCAGCTCATCAGCGGTCACGATTTGAATGGAGATCAACTTTATATCCCCACCGTCGATCTCTTTATCTTTCCCGGGCTCGGTAACTTGACCACAACATTAGTGGCACAGTCACGCGGTCATATCTCTCACCGCCATAGGAAATAGGTCTAAAATAATGCTTGGTCACATGATCGCAAGGCACCAAACTAACCTTTGCGATCATGCAACTGTGGTTTTCAAACCACAGCCAACGGTCAGAAACCCCGCAGGAAAAGTGCCTGGCAACATTACCACCATAACTTTGCAACCATGATGGACTTGTGGCACCTTGTCACATGATCGCATAGCCTGGAGATGGGCTATGTGATCATGTGGCAACCCATAGACCACTAGCGCAACCACCACCGCATGGAGAAAACATCACCGCCCACAAGCCAAAACTACCACCGCACAACTCTACAACCGCGTCACCACAAGGGGTTAGTCACATGATCGCATAGCCAATTTATGGGCTATGCAAACATGTGAAAACCCACTAACACTATGGCTCTGCATCATAAAGAAATTTTCCAAGCCATAAACTTGGGTCCACCTGACACGTGTCACACCACCATTTGCGCGGTCACCACAAAGACGGACCCCACATGCCGCAAGCCTTTTGAAAATGAATGGCTGGTGTAAGATCTCATGGCTGTGACAAATCCCATGAGAAATTATGCTGGCCATAGGATCCATCCTGACAATAGACCCCTCAGACAACGGCCCCACCTAACTCCGCAACTGCGATGCCACCTCAGTGCCTGCTGGCCAATGAATAAAATTTGACGGATGGCGCATGATATCAAAGGCTGAAAATATTCCTTGAGATCATACGCCCACCGTAGATCTACAATCTCTGACACCATAAAATGAAAAGAGCTGGGATCCCCCCCAAACCAATTGCCGAACCCATTGAGCGACTACGCAACTAACCGCCAGCCAAGTCACTGGAGGTTCACAGACAAATGCCAACCTTTCAAAGATCATGCAACTACAGTCACCGAGTTTCCAGATGCAGAATAAATTACTAGGTAGGATAGTCAACAGGAATAACTAGAGCTAGACAGACAGGTGGCAGGCAGTCACATGATCGCATGTCAAAGAAGTCTGACATGCGGCCATGCAGAAGCCAATCAGGAGGAGCCACCTGTCATGCCCACATAGAAAAACCAATGGCTATTACAGAAGCACAAAGGCTAAACATCTTGCATCATTTCCACATGAACATATGACAACCACTGATCCTCCCTGAACTTTAACCGTGCTGAAGCATGAAGAACAAAGACTGCCACATAATTGTCAGGCATTCAGTGACAACACGACAAACCATTTGTCAGGTCACTGGATGCTAGCCACAAACTGCTAAGCATGAAGAGATCATGCGACAACATAGTCGCCAGGTCGCGAGATAGAAGATGTGACCACCCAGAGACTTGGAGAATCAGTGACAAGAAACCTTGAAGGACTGGGCCCCACCACCCATCGCACCTACGCAGGTAGAGAAAAAACTAGCAAACAGGGAACTAGTGCGAGGTCGAAAACACATAATATTTTTGACTGAAGAGGGCTGAAAACACACAGAGTTTTCGACATGTCAACAGATAAATGCACAAAGCAAAAAAAATGCAGGTCAAAAACACATAGACCAAAAACATCATGCACTTTTGAAAACATTGTGGGTTTTTGACACTGAGGCAGATTTTGAAATATTTCCAGCAGGCTTAGAATTCAAATATCTTTCTAGGTTTTGCAAATTTAGAGATGCAGTTTGGACTAGGGCAAGGTGACACACTGAGGAAAATAGGGCCAAGGATACCAAGAAGATTTGCAACAAAATAGGCCATTTTCATAAGGTTTTACAATGACAAAAAATGGGCCTAACTCCTTGAGTAGGAGACTTTTGATAGTCCAAGAGGTACAACTATAAAGCATACGCACAAAGAGCTTCAAAGAGCTTTATGAAGGAGATGAGGACTTTGCAGAAGCATACAAGATATGTAAGGAATTCAAGAATCATTTCCATGGTCAATTTGTAGACTATACAATTCATAATGATCTCTTGTTTAGAGGAGGAAAATTATGTGTTCCTAAGGGATTTATGAGGGATAATGTGATATAAGAGAAGCACAATGGTAGCTTGAGTGGGAACTTTGGCCTAAACAAAAGACTAGAACTAGTGCAAAGGTTCTATTATTGGCCTAGGATGCAGAAGGATATCAGGAAGTATGTGGAGCAATGCTTGGTTTTCCAAAAAGCTAAAGGTACCTCATCTAATTCAAGTTTGTATCAACCTTTACCCATTCCTAGTAGGCCTTGGGAATGCATTAGTATGGATTTTATTATTGGATTTCCTAGAACCAAGACTAGTTTATATATTATCTTTATGGTTGTAGATAGGTTTAACAAGATGAGCCACTTCATTGCTCGCAAAACCACACATGATGCCAGTCATATTGCACATTTGTTCTTTAAAGAGGTCGTATGGATTCATCTCTTACCACTAAGCATAGTATCTAATAGAGATGTCAAATTTATGGGCCATTTTTGGGAAAAGGTTAGGAACTAACCTATCATTTGGATCAGCCTACCATCCCCAAATTGATGGTCAGACCAAGGTTATTAATAGAGTGCTAGGTAATCTCCTTAGATGTTTGACAAAGGAGTATGGAGTGATGTGGGATCAACTATTACCATAGGTATAGTATGCCTACAATCATAGTGTGAATAGAACAATAGGGAAAAGCCCTTTTGAAATTGTTTATGGGCTACATCCTACAGGTGTATGTGAGTTGAGACACTTGGAAAATGTGGAAGGAAGGAGTGCATATGCAAAAGACTTCACTCAATCAATGAAGGAGGTTCATGATCAAGTGAAGAAGTAGCTCCAAGAGGCTACACAAAAGATGAAAGCTAAGGTTGATAAAGGAAGGAAAGACATTCAATTTTGTGTGGGTGGTCTGGTGATGGTACATTGAAACAAATCCATGTTGCAAAAGGGAATCCCCACCAAACTTCAAATGAGAAGGATAGGTCCTTGCAAGATTCTTGCAAAATATGGCCAAAATGCTTATAAAATAGACTTGCCATCAGACTTGGTAATGTCTCATGTTTAATGTGAAGGATCTGATATAGTACAAAGGACCTACACTAGAAAATTCAAAGTCACAGTCAGACAGTGGAGGCATCATCAAGGATATTTAGATTTCCACAACACCTAAGCCGGTGGCAGTGGAGATATTAGATTCTAGAGAGAGAAAAAAGACTAGGAGAGGTAGCTACAAGGAACATCTCATTCATTGGGAGGGGAAATCAAAAGATAAAGCTACTTGGGTAGTAGAGAATTCATTTAATAAATATGGAGTTGATCCTGAGCTCTTGTCACCAAAGGTGGCATAATTTCTTAGTCTTGGCAGCATGGTGCAGGAGCACCCCTGGGAAGCCAGTTGGCTATCTCATTTTTGTTGTGAAAGGATTTCAAAGACCCTCTTGAAGTGCATTGTATATATATAAGGTCATGTGGACTAGGTGTGGTGTGAGAGAGTCCAGTTCAGTGCTCATTTCTAGGCTAAGGAACTTCAGACTAGCTCAATCAATGCACTATACTTGATAATGATATTAGGTGGCCAAATCATGTGATTAATATTTTAGGGTCCTTTGATACCCTAGGTGTTCTAACCAAGGTTAGAAAGGTTATTTTGGAGTTAAATCACTTAAAAAGTGAAATTTTTTAAAAGATGTAAAAATGTTGCTTGTGCAACATTTGCAACTTTTGAAAAGTTGCTGACAACAAGGGTTTGTCTTAAGGATTTCAGTGTCTAAAAGAAGGATTAGGGTTGTCTAAGGAGTTAGACATGTGAGATAAGACTATATATGCAATGAAAACCTTAATTTAAGGGTTGGTGATCATTTTGTGTACGGACTAACATACTGTAACGGGAAGTTTTACCATGAATAGAGTGAAGATTTGAGTATCAAAGCTACCTTAAGCCTTGAATGGATTAAACTATTAACTGTAGCTTTTTGAATTCTTTTTTTAGCATGTCATAGTGTCATTAAAGTTTTTAGTTGTTTGTCTAGTTGATTTTTCAAAGCATTTTTAAATTCATTTTGTTTTTCATAGTTTTCTGTCCAATTTTGACTATGTATGAAAGATGTGAGCCTAGCTCCATTTCCCACCATAGTTCCTGTATGGAATTTTTGGAATGGAGACAAGGGTTAATGAGCTTCAAGATGCCTCAAGTCAGCGCTCTGAAAATGCATGCATTGATTTTTAAGGTCTTTCCCTAGGCGAGCTATGTGTAAATCCTGGCTAGGAAGACCAAGAGTTTGATTAGAGATATTGCAGGAGGGATAGTGTCATGAGAAAAGAAGGCCATGAATGTATTTTTTGGTGATCTTCAAGTACTCCAGAACCATGAGGAGTTCCAAAGAAGTCATCTTGCCAAGTTTTGAAGCCAAAGACCAAAGACTAGTCTAAAACCTAGTAGAAGGCCCTAATTCTGAAACAAGGTGTACAGACAGAGTTGGGACCCCAGACCAAGAAAATCTTGGAGGTATTAGGGCTTATGTGTGAACTTCCAACATACATTTGGGGGTTCTTTGAGAATATTTAATAGAGAAGGTGAATCCTATAATTTTGGAGGCCTAATTGGGGCAAAAAGGCTACAAGGTCTAAATCATAGGAATCTAGAGAGCGATGGAGAAATGAATGGACTTGGCAAGTAGAGACCCAAATTAGGAGTCAAGATTGGATTTAAAAGAAGCCCTTTCCATCTTGCATTTCAGACCATTGGTTGGGGTTTGAAGAACATGGCTGAATAGAAATCTTTTAGAAGACAAAGTGAGTAACCCCTTGAAGATAGGAAGATCCTTGGAAGAGGGAAAGAATTGGTTCTTTCCAAGTGTGTAAGGGTGGATTGAGGAAGCCCTAAGAGGTCCCTGAAAGAGACCTAGGAAGAGTTCTAAGTAACTCAAGAGAAATCTAGGAGTCTCCCTATCAGCATTGCTTGGGAGCCCATGAAAAAAATTCTTAACTAGATGTCATGATGATATAAAAAGAGTTTTTTAAGAAAAGAAATGTACATAAAAAATATTAGTAATGATTACATGAAAAAAACAATAAATGTGGAAGAAAATTAATGTAACATTTAACAATAAAATCATTGATGTAGTTTTTCAATTGAAAGTATAATTCTAGATCTACCTACATCCTCTATACTTCCCATGATGTTGCAACTTAAATGATATTATTACAACAATTTGGCTTAACTAAAGACATAAGGAACATTTCAAATATTTATCATGACCATAATCATTTCATATTTCTAAGTATATTTTAGAAAACCAAATTTAATGTTCCTAATGATTTCTTTCAATATAATAACAAGATCATTAGAAATTAAAACATTCATATAATTCAAATAGTTATAATTCATTCACAACAACACTCTATCTTTTACATTATTGGCTTCTAATTTCCACAACTAGTTTACATGTTACAAGTATATAATCCAAATGACAATTACATCCTTTACATGAGACACAAGTACATAGTATAAATAAAATTTCATCTAGAGATACACTTACATTGAAAATTATCATTACATTTGAAAAGTACAATTACATTCTCTACTCAACACATCTAGTGGTACAATAATCCAAACCCACATAGTATATTGTAATATGGTAAAATGACTCCAAGAAGCTAAGTTCTAAAGATAAACACTGATGAACCATCATAAATCATGTAGGAAGACTACTAGATCTTAATGGTAGAAGAATCACTATCACCTGACCATGTGGGACCCTAAGGCCCACCCCACATGCTAATAAAATAGACACCAAGCCCATACATACAATATACAAGGAAAGGAAAGGCTTTCAGGATGATCCCACAATAGTGTGCCATAATTTTTTCCATGAAAAAAATGCGAGACATGAAAATTTCCCATAGTCAATCCCTTTGATTGAACTGTACCCTTTGATCAAAATAGCGTCACCACTTAGGTTAGAGGTGGAGATGTAGGGTAATTTAATCAAAGCAATATCTTCAATCAAAGACACTTACGTGGGGTCTTCAATCTAAAACCCACTTTGATTGAAGTGGCCTTTAAAAAATTTCTCTAGGCCAATTTATAAACCCAGTGTGATAAATATTTTGTCACTTTTACTATTTCTCTCAGGTCCACAACTACTTCTTGTGAACATTATTGGTTTAGGGAGTATCTTTTGGCAATGATCGTGCTTTTTCACTCCAAAGATTATAACTACTTGATACCAAGCCCACTTATTTATTCTCTATTTTCTTTATTTTTACATGTAAATTGTAGGTCTTTTTAAATTTTTTAGTGCATTAGTAGAATTTAAATTTATGCAAGTAATATATTTTCATTTTTTATAGTTTTCAATTTTTATTTTATTAGAAATATAAAATAGGATTAGAAGATTTAGAAAATCATTAGAAAACTTTTTGAAACTTTAAAAATTAAGAAATTCATTAGAAAACCTTAGAAAAACTAAAAACTTATGTATGCATGTACATATATGTTTGACTTTTGCAGTTTTTTTTTTGTATTATTTGTTTTTTAGAAAACTTGAACACAAAATTAGAAAATCGTTAGAAAAACTTAGGATTAGAAATCTCTCTCTCTCTCTCTCTCTCTCTCTCCTCTCTCTCTCTCTCTCTCCTCTCTCTCTCTCTCTCCTCTCTCTCTCTCTCTCTCTCTCTCTCTCGTCTCTCTCTCTCTCTCTCTCTCTCTCTCTCTCTCTCTCTCTCTCTCTCTCTCTCTCTCTCTCACACACACACACACACACACACACATTAAATCCTGCCATCTGTCTCTGTCTCTCTCTATGTCTTTTTTTCCTTAACACACACTCATTCTTTTGAAATCCTCTCCACATCTCTCTAGGTCCTCTACAGTCTACAGATGTACATGTGTATGTCATAATTTATTAGATTTATTTGATCTAATTTAGGTTATGTACATGTTAATATTAAATGAGTATTTAATTTTCATCATTTAAAATTATACATATATTATATTTTAATATTTTTTTACAGTTAATGGTATGCTTTTCTATCAAATTTGTTTGCATAAAAAACATAAAATTAACATGTTATCCCTATATGGTCAATCTCAAGCCTACCATAAAGACTCATGTGGCTAATGCACCTGACATTACTACCCTACATATATCATTAGATTGAGAACCACTATATAGAAATTTGATGGCATGTATAAGGATATTTACACCACTAATTTTATATAGTTTAGAGAAATTGAGTGATCACCTAAAATCACATATGTTTTATACTCGGTAGATTATTTTTGAGTTTTTTAAGAGTTTTAGAGTAGAGATCTCAAGTGATATAGTGTCCTTAGAAGCAATCCAACACAATGTCTTCAAGGATATCATCAAACATGAGGTTTTTTAATATAATAATAGGAAGGCCAAGGTAAAGGCCTACCAGGTCACTAGATGTGTTGATCTAGAGATAGAAACATTTATATACCCACATTTCCTTTTCACACAGTTTTGATTAAGTAAAAATAGGTTTTGAAAAGAACAAGAAACCTTGTACAAAATCCGAAAGATAGAACATTAAAATTTCAAGAAATTGCTATAATACATCAGCAACAGAAAAGCAACGAGACATAAACAAAAAATGGAAAAAACCAATAGTCGAAACATAAATAGGTACAACACAACAAAAAGGACAACAACAAGGCATCAAAAGATCAACTCAAACTTTTCATGGTTTCCTCAACTTGGTTCACCATAAGATCCATGGTACCAATAATTTTGTTGATATCTTCTAGATTAGTGTCCTCCTAGGTGGTAGCCTTCCTCATCCTCACACGGGTCCTCTTACCAGGGCCAAATCTATCCTAATCCTTATTAGCCTCCTTCCAATTGTATTTATCTTTCAACTACTCCAAACTATCCATCAGAACTTTAAACTACTCCACATTAGCTGATGCAGGAGCATCCTGGGTGTAAGAGCAATCTTGCATCACCCAAAAATATTTATGTTTTTGAATTCAATAAGGGCTATCTTGTGTAGAGTTGCTATTTGTGGAAACTTGCTATTTTTAGTAAGTTGGTCATAAATCTCAAAATGTTCTGATTTTACATGTGGAGGTTCAGCTTTGTCATATCAGCGTGCCAGTGAAGTTTCATGGCTAGATCAGGTCTAGTTTTGAAGATATTGAAGATTTTCAGTATTGGCAGTAGGGTATAGAAACTTTGAACTCAGTTTTGAAGGCTTTAGAGGCTTCGGATGAGGTTGAAAATTTGGGTGACAAGCGCTTGCGCAATTCAAACCTATAGAGCGCTTTGTGGCCTTTCTGAAATGGGGTTATAATAGTCAATTGAGTCAACTGGTGATGACTTATGGTCTCCAGAAGTCGGGTCACCTGAAATGGCAAAAAAAAATTTTCCTTCAAAATTTCTGTTCGGGTTTCAAAAGTTATTTTAAGCCGACTTTGATGTAATAAATTGAAAAAAATAAAATAATTCTAATTTTGTTCGGCCCTTAGGGCTAAATTTCTAAAACCTTCTCAGCGGTGGAAATTGCCTATATAAGGAAGGCTGTAGTGTTGTCTTAGGCAGTTTGGGATAGTTCTAGATAGTAGATTTGGGTATTGATTTGAGGCTTTGTCCTAAAAAATATTGTAAGGGAATGCCCATGTGGCTTTGCATATTGTAATTCTGAAAGTTTGTAATTCCACATTTGTTGAGATAATAAGAAGCCAATTTTTTGTTCTTACATATTGTTGTTATTTATTTATTTCTATTATGTGTTTGTGGTATTAAGGGGAGCACCCTTCATCAAGTGGTATCAGAGTAGGAGTTCCTGAGTGTGTAAATAGATCACCGATTGTGAGGGAGTTTGCACTAGGAACGTGGGTTAGGGTTTTTGTGTAAATAGATCATCGACTATGAGGTAGTTTGCACCAGGACCATGGTTAGGGTTTCAGCAAGTAGAGAGAAAATGCCTCCATGAAGAGAACATGGTGAAAGATTTGGTGTTGTAACACCTAAGGTTAGGGCACTATAGAGACAAGTGCGAGCATTGCAAGAGGAGATTCATAGAGGAATGAATCTTAATGTCAAAGATGAAAGTGAGGATGAAGTCGAGGGACAAGGAAATTCTGATTAGGAAGGAGAAGTTGAAGTTTTGAATCAAGAAGAAGAAAGACTTTTTTGAGCCATTTCAAAGATCGGGAAGAGACCTAAGATTGAGGTTCTGACATTTTTTGGAAATCTTAACCCAAAGGAATTGATCGACTAGATCAATGAATGTGAAGAATATTTTGAGTATGAAGATATTGAGGATCCTGATTGGGTCAAGTTTGTGAAGGCCAGACTAAAGGGCCATGCGAAGATCTGGTGGCAAGAGATTCAATTCGAGTGAAATAGAAGAGGAAAGGATAAAATCATGAGATGGGATCGAATGGTGGATAAATTGAAGCAATAGTTCATTCCTGTTGATTATGAGCTTGATCTACTGAAGAAAATGTAAAGTTTGAAGCATGTGGGATGATCTGTTTAGGAGTATACAGAGGAGTTCTATCGAATCCTCATCAGAACAGGCCATGCAGAAGCTGATAAGGAGAAAGTTGCTCATTAACTTAATGGGTTGAGGCCGAGCATTTAGGATGAATTGAATCTAGTTTGAATGAACAGTATTGAAGAGGCATACCAATTTTCCCTAAAAGTAGAGGAAAAGCTGAACAAGAAGTTTGAGAGAAGGCAAAGCGGAAGAGGTTGTGATGGAAGATCTGGTGGATGGTCATATGGAGATCAAAATGAAGATCTAAAAAGGTAGGATGAGGCCAATAATAATTAGAATTAGGGAGGAGATAATTTCAATCATTTCCATGATCAAAATAATAGAGATCAGAGAGGGAGAGGAAGAGGACAAGGTTCAGGAAGAGGAGGCTTTTGTGGAACATGTTTTCACTGTGGAGAAGAAGGTCATAGGGCATTTGAATGTCCTCAACACCAAGGAAGGATAGATATGAGGAATGAGGGCTAGGCCAGAGTTGCACATGTAGATAAAGATGCTAGATCATCAAATTCTAAAGATACTAAAAGAGGAGAAATGCTGATTAACAGAAGAGTCCTGCTGAGTGGTGAGAATGAACCTAAGCAAAGAAGGAGCCTGTTTCGGACTAGGTGCAAGTGTGAAGGTAAGTGCTATGATGTGATTATTGATAGTGGTAGTACTGATAATTTAGTGTTAGAAGAGATGATCACTAAGTTGAAGCTCAAGAGGAAAAAGCATCCACATCCATATCGGGTTGCCTAGGTGCAGGATGACCACAAGGTCATGGTTAGTGAACAGTGCCTAGTAAAGTTCAAGATTGGTGGGTACCATGATGAGGTACTATGTGATATCATATCTATGGATGCATGTCATATGTTGTTGGGTAGACCATGGTAGTTTGACAGATGTGCTGTACATGATGGTCGTGCGAGTACCTATTCCCTAACAAAGGATGCAGTGCGACATAAGCTAAAGCCATTGAAGGAGACTGGAGAAAAGGTATGTGGTTTCTTAGATGGTATGTGGCATGAGCATATGTGTTTTACCTTAATTCCAAAGGTTGGAAAAGAGAAAATAGAAGATGTACCTGTAGAAGTTATAGAATTATTGAATGAGTTGCAGGATATTGTATCTGATATTGTGCCTGATGGATTACCACCAGTAAGAAAGATCAGTCATCAGATGGATTTAATTCCAGGAGCCAATTTTCCAAATAAGCTAGCACACAAAATGACACTAACAGAAAGTGAAGAGTTGAAGACAAATTTGAAGTTTAGTTCATCACATCATCCATAGATTGTATGTGGAAGTAGTCCTAGAAATGCATCTGAGTTGAGGGAGATAGATAAAGGAGAAATAAGTAATGCTGAACCTGAGAATTTTGTAGAGTATTTGAAGAACATCCATGAGGAGGCGAGGAAGCATATTACCAAGATGAATGTGCAGTATAAGGCTAAGGTAGATGAGAAAAGGAGACATAAGGAATTTTGGGTTGGAGATGAAGTCATGGTTCATTTGTAGAAGGAGCGATTTCCAGTTGGTACATATAAAAAATTAAAAATGAAGAAGTTTGGGCCATGTAAAATACTAAAGAAGCATGATTCAAGAAATGCATATGAAGTAGAATTGCCTAATGAGCTGAATATTTCACCAGTGTTTAACATTTTAGATCTAACAGAGTATCATGAGGGAGGTTTTGAAGATGAGATCACAATAGCATAGTGGAGTATTCCAGAAACTAGTTCAGATACCAAAGAGATTAAGGACATACTGGATAGTCATGTTGGCAGAAGCACAAGAAACATGACATATGAAGAATATTTGGTCAAATGGAAAGGATGACCTATTGAAGATTCATCATGGCTGACAAAGGAGGAGGTTAACCATCTTGGTTTTCCTCTGCACACCTGAGTCATGACAGGGTCACTTCTCAAATTACCCCAGGTGTCTGATGCAGGAGCATCCTGGGTGTAAGAGAAATCTTGCATCACCCAAAAATATTTATGTTTTTGTATTCAATAAAGGCTATCTTGTGTAGAGCTACTATTTATGGAAACTTGCTATTTTTAGTAAGTTGGTCATAAATCTTAGAATGTTCTAATTTTACATGTGGAGGTTCATCTCAGTCATATCAGCCTACCAGTAAAGTTTCATGGCTAGATCAGGTCTAGTTTTGAAGATATTGAAGATTTTCGGTATTGGCAGCAGGGTATAGAAACTTTGAACTCAGTTTTGAAGGCTTTAGAGGCTCTGGATCAGGTCAAAAATTTGGGTGATAGGCACTTGCATGAGTCAATCCTGTAGAGCACTTCGTGGCCTTTCTGAAATGGGGTTATAATAGTCAATCAGATCAACTGGTGATGACTTATGGTCTCCAAAAGTCAGGTCACCTGAAATGGCACAAAATAATTTTCCTTCAAAATTTTTTTTCATGTTTCAAAAGTTATTTTGAGCTGACTTTGATGTAATAAATTGAAAAAAATAAAATAATTCTAAGTTTGGTCGGCCCTTAGGGCTAAATTTCTAGAACCTTCTCGACAATGGAAATTGTCTATATAAGGAAGGCTGTAGTGTTGTCTTAGGCAATTCGGGACAATTCTGGGTAGTGGATTTGGGTATTGATTCAAGGCTTTGTCCTATAGAATATTGTAAGGGAATGCCCATGTGGCTTTGCATATTGTAATTTTGAAAGTTTGTAATTCCACATTTGTGGAGATAATAAGAAGCCAATTTTCTGTTCTTGCATATTGTTGTTATTTCTCTATTTCTATTATGTGTTTGTGGTATTAAGGGGAGCACCCTTCATCATTAGCTTTCAAGGCATTATGAATTTGAACCCCAATCTTCTTTATAGTTTCCCCAATTCTACCCATCCTCTTTTCCATATTTTTATAGTAATTATCCATGTACCTAATTTTTTTCTCCAGCCTATCCACCATAGCCCGCATAGCTTCAAGATTTTCAATGGATTTCTTCAATTCATCAATATGATCAAAGAGGATTTTATCACCAATGTTGATCTTTTCCATAATCTTGATCATTTTATCTTTCTCTTGTAGGTCTTTTTTTTAAAATTTTGGTCATATCTTCTAGCAAATTCCCAATTGTTTGACGAAATACCATTATGTTGTTCATATCCTTCTGAGTATGACTAGCATACTACATTTTATCTTTGTTAGTAGGTTCTTCATTATTTTCTTTATCATTACCTTTTTCCTTCTCTAGTTCTTCCGTACCAACATTAACCTCAACATCAATATTCACACCATCATTTTTACCTCCCCTGTTATCCTGAATGGAATTTCCTTGCAAACCCACCAAGTTATCTTTCTCCCCCATAATATCCCTATCAAGGTGCTTATCATCCATCATATAATTTACCTTCTTTTTCTTACTACTCCTAGTAGCAATACCAACAATAGTATCCTCATCTTCATTAGAAGATATGAAAATATGCTTTCGAACTAAACACTTGTCTTTCCTAACCCTTTTAACATTTTGGATTTTCTCCTTCATCCAAGGGTTCTTTTTTTTTTTAGTCTTAGCAATATGGTCTTGAATGGAGAATTCCTCATCATCAGTATCCTTCTCAGTAGTGGAATTATCCATGATTTTTCTACTCTGTTTAGATTTTTTCAAAGACTCTCCCTTCATTTTAGGTTTAACTTTCTTCATGCTAGTCCCCTTAGAAGAAAAATTTGAGGAATACTCCATCTCAAAGTCTACGTTATACCCACTATAATCCTCATCAGTCCCCTCATCACCATTAGCTTTACCCTTAAGGAAGGGTTTCTCAATTTTTTTCTCTCTTAAGGAGTAAGACCCTGGTGTGAAGCTCGATCTCCCTACAGGTCCTTTTGTAGTTATTTGATAGCATGATTAAAATAACAATAAAGATAATATGGAAAGCTAATCTTTTCCTCATGCCTATAATGATTCAAAATTACAAAATGGTACGCATAAGCTCTACTAAACCTACTATCCAGGGTAACATAGCTAATAATAGCGAAAAAACTAACCTTCGAGGCCTACTGTTACACTTCATGTCATGGTAAGATTTATCAGCTTTGACAAGCCACAATATTTCCCTCCATCTCTAATTTTTTTTCCAAAGCCCTATCAAAAATTCTCCTGTCTCTATAGAACTTACAACCCTCCTTCGAAAATCACGTAGCTTCAACAACAATATCGTCATCAATTTCCACCATCTGGTTCCCCATATTAATCTTACCATTCTTCTAATTGTCAATAAAATAACTATTTATTGATGGATTACTTCCATGAAGATGTTCCATGAATACGTCCATTCCTCCCTTTTGCAGAATACTCCACACCTACGCATTTTGCATCCACTCCCTGCAAGAAGTAGGTTCAAACCTTTTCTCACTTCCTCCCATTATTCTCTCCACAAATTTTACCCAACCCTAAGTATTTCTATGTTTGTGAATAACACAATAGAAATTGATGGAGCTCCTTCTTTTGATTTCTAAAAATACCCATAAGCCGTGTGGAATCACATGTTTAGTACCCTTCGTAAAGCAAGCTCTGCCACTACAATAATGATTCAATGAGGGATTTAAAGTTTTATTAATCATTATTTATAATATTAAATCCTTTTTTTTTACTTTGGATACAATCCAACTCCAACCATGATCTTTCCTCATGTGGAAGATTTTCATCACCACGCCAAGTGATGATGTCATCCTTGCTACAACTTTTATGGCTGCCTAGTCAACAATTGTATTGATTTCCCTGAAAGCATGGGTTATAATGCATGAGTCAAAATATTGAGAATATCTTTCACCACATTGATTTCATTATAGATAGACCATGAGGTGAGGTTTTTATTATTAAGGATATTTATAATATTGATTGAATCCCCCTCAACCCAAACTTTATTACACCCATATTCTTTAGCAAGAATGATACCTTGGTAAGCAGCTAGTGTCTCGGTACTTATCCACTAACTGAGGTGGAATTCTAAATTTCTTATGCATTCTAGTTTGGAACTTAGAAAAATAATCATTCATAACCATATCAAAGTTATCTCCTAAAATTTGAATGAATTTATTTATCTGATCTATTATCAGTTTATCCACACTCCATTATACATTACCGATTGATGGGAAAAAGTTTTGAAAGTAGAAAATTATTCATACCAACAATGAACCAAACTTCAAAGTGTTGGTCTTTTATTTCCTTATAGTGATTGTATTTTCATCAAATTGCTTCATTAAGATCTCACACAGATCAATCTTCATATCTTTCTTGACTATCTTCTAGGCAACGTCCGCAACTCCACATAGTATACTATCTACCTAATAGGATTGGAAGATACGGTAGGATATCACATTATATGCAAATCTAGATTCAGGATCATCAATAGTAGAAAATTTGAGATCTCTTCTATTCCATTTTTCTTATGTTAAATGACACAGTTTATTCTTGTTAGTTTTCTTATCAGCCTTCGGTTTATCACCAATTGGATAACCAATCACAAAATGTAGGAAATCTTTTGTTATCTTGACTAGTGCATCAAGCCACATGAATTGGTCATGAACTTGACTCAATACAATTCTCATCCATTTAGTCTTGAAAACACTTAGTACATGTAGTGCATGCATCAAACCCTTGGTTTCTATATGGATATGCTTGTCCTAAAATTTTCCATTTACACATAGATTCTTGTAGGATGTATCAATGTTAGCTTGAAAAATTTCCTTGAGCTTATAGTGGATGAAGGCATGAATATCTTTGATCAAAATTACTCTTGAATGAATTGAGGATAGGGATCCCATATTATCAATTTTGTGGGCTTTAGCTAGTGGTGGCTTATACTTCAGATTAAATGGATCAATCTTCTCCATGACAACAGGGTTTTAAACTTTAGGTGCCATTGCTTCAAAGATATAATCGCTTGATCGAGATAGGGTTTCATTTGAATATTACTTTGGTCATGCTTTCACAACAGCTATAATTTTATCATTTAATATTGTCACCGACTCCCTTTTTACCGATTTCCAATTACACTTCCTTTCACCAAATGAAACAAAATATTATAGTCTCTCACCGATCAAAACATGAAATGTTAAATTCACAAAATATATCTAAATGCATCCAAATATTCTCAAATGGATCTTTGGAAAAATGTTAGGAATCAATTTAAGATTGAATTTTAGTCCAAAATTTCTACACATACCTTTGATCAATTAGGTGAAGATAGGTGTACCCGATTCAAAGGATGAGGTGCCATCAATTGTTCCAAGTGAAGTTCCATCATCTAGAGACTTCCTTTTCCATGTTCTATTTATCCGATCTCTTATCTCATCAACATTTCCTTGAGCAGTTTCATTTTTCTCTTCCTTGGTTGGATATTTTCCTTGGTACCTATTGTAATCATCTAAAAATGGTCATCTAGACTATTAGCCCCTTTCTAGCATTATTTGCTAAAATCATCAATTGCTTATTCTTGATCAAATCCTACTTAGACTATCATTTATTCAATTATTTTCTATGGGCTAACCATTTTATCCTAAAGTCTTTATTTATTTAAAAGGAATTTCCTCTCTTTTTATTAAATAAAAAAGCCCTCACTTACCTCTTATCCTAAGTTGCACAAATAAAGCATTATTCTTATTTTATAAAAAGAAGAAAAACACTTTTTGTCTCATATGGGCACAAAAGTCAACTCTTTTTTTCTCATTGGAGGATACTTGTGCACATGGATTTCTTCTCTTTGATGCTCCTCTTTGATGCTCCATCATTGATTAAATCTTTTGCCTCTCATTTCTTATAAAAGGAGAGCTCTCTTCTTCATTCTAGATCCCCAACTTTTTATGCTAACTTTATGCTGCAGGATTTCTTGGAGACTTTAGGCCTTTTGAAGACTTTGGAGCCTTTTGGAGATCTTTCTACATTTAGCTTTCATTCTTGCATTCTTAGCTTAGCTTCATGTTTATGCTTTCTTAGATTAGTTTCCTTTCAAGCTCTAGCTTAGATCTCACATAGTCTAAATAGTAAGGATTTGTAATACTTCTATCTTTCATTTTTATAGCTTAACTTGCATTTCCATTTCTAGCATAGTTTCATTGCATTTACATTTCCATTTGATTCTTGGGGATATTGGCATTCTTTCCCTTGTCTTCATTTGAATCTCCCATTGCATGGTTTACTAGCAAGGTTATTGGCTTAATAGCTCTAGTTGAGAGCATTCTTAACACCCTTGCACTCCATGCCTAGGGAGCTCTAAATCAATTTCTCAAGGTTTCCAATCCATGGATTCTCTTGGAAGCAATGATTTAGAGAAGTGCACTATTTAGTGTGTACACCTGTAGTCTTTGGCTAGATAATCGGCCATATATGACAGTGAAAACATGCCATTCCAAGATTTCTCCATGGTCTTCTATTTGTCCTTCCATGCATCAAAAATAAATTTCATGCTATGTATCCAAATCTCCCACATTTCATACATCAAATGTTGGCAATTTGGATGAGTTAGATATCTAGATGTTGTCATTATGGAAACATATGATCTATGTGAAGAACACATATGACAAAATGTAGAACAAAATTGTCTAAGTATGTGCAGTATTTTCCCAGTGTATCCAGAAGATAGTTTTGATTAGTGATGTCAATTGAAGTAATTTCAATGCTTGCACAGTTGAACATGGATACTATGATGCATATTGAAGACTCACCTAAGAGCGTAAGTCTATATGGCATGTACGAAAGAAGTTATTGTAGTATTACAGGAACAATGTTATAGTTGACATGACAATATAGAAGACATAATTGGTAAAGAGTTAAGGGATTATTTTTTTTATCAAAATAATGTCTTAATCATATAAAGGGATGACATCCTAGATGTTAACCCTTGGGAAACACATTGTAAAATATATTTTGTAAAGTGCTTTATGTTTAGTAAAGCCACCTATAAAAGTTATTATCCCTAATAAATTGTATAAATGTAAGGCATATGGAATGTGAAAATGTATACAGATGTGAATGAGATAGATGATATAGCAAACATATATGAAAAAGGTATTGATGCAAAGTTGTGAAAGACAACCAAGCAGTATAAGGTTATGTACCTTGCCCAATTTTGTAATCAGTAATCATTGTACATTGCTAGTTTGGGCAGTGGGCTCATCTTGTAATCATTTGTAATCAATACTACCAACTCTTAGTAGGGTTGAGGCTTCTAACAAAGCCTAGAGTCCCTTAATTAGGACTAGGACACTATAAATACGTAACAGGATCCTAACAGGGTCAACATCCTTAACATGATACTTTTGATTAGTGGATCTTTGTGGGTATTATCCCCATCGGGGTTTTCCCTTGGCTAGGGTTTCCTCGAGAACAAATAATGTGTTATGAGTTCATTTTCTTTATTGTTATGCATGTTATTTAGTTTACTCTATTATGTAAGCATAAACCTAATCTGCTATATCCATAATTGGGCAAAAGTAAAAGTTTGTAGAATACTGATTCACCCCCCCTCTTAGTATTCTCTATTTCTAACAATTGGTATCATAGCTTAGTTACTCTAAAAAGAATCATTTAGAAAAAGCCTAGAAGCTTGAGTAAGATCTCTATGGATATGGATTAGCTACAAAAGAATCTTGAAGAAGCTCTTGAACATATTGATATGCTTACTGGAGAAAGAGATACTCTGAAAGGAAAATATGATGATGCAAAGAACCTCATTGAGAAATTGAAAAAGAAGCTGGAAGAACTGAAATCAGAAAAAGAATCTACAATTCAAATTGAAGATTGTGATGATAATCTGGAAAAAAAAAATGCGATCCTTAACATGAATTAAAGATAGTAAATCTAAAATTGAGTTTGAAAGATGGAAACAACAAGAATGAAGCAAATCTGAGAATGAAAATATGAAATCTAAGAAAGAAGATCTGAAATCTAAACTTTGTAAAGTGACATCTGAACTTGAGAAAACCAAATTGTAGTATGCTCAACTTGAAAAGTACAATGCAATTGTGAAAGGTGAATTGACTCAGTCTAAGCAACAACTTGAGAGACTATATTCCACTAGTGAGAAGATTGATGAATAAATGTCTTATCAAAATCCATTCTATGATAAAACTAGTCTTGGATTTAACTCATCTAAGATAAATGAAGAAAGCAAGCAATGAGATCTGAAAGTTTCTAAAAACATAGAAGAAAAGAAATTTGATGAACCCGAAGAAACACCTAAACAAGAAGAACCACCTAAAAAAGAAGAATCACTTAAAGGTACGCAGAGAGAATTTAAAGGTAGATATTTTACATGTAATACTTTTGGTCATATGAAGAAAGATTGTATAGGTAAGAAATTTAAGCCTCTTAATGGTTATTGTTATAATTGTCAAGGTTTTGGACATAGAGCTATTGAATGTAGGAAGCCTAAATTTAATGATAATAATAGTAGTAGAATGTTTAGAGATACTAACCATGCAGATAAGAAACCTACTGAAGATATGAACGGAAGAAATGGAGTAGTATGTTATAGATGCAACAAGGTTGGACACATTTCCAAGAATTACAGATCACAAATCAACCAGATTGGACTGAGATATCAAAACAATGGAGTGGTTTTTCAGATATGCAACAAATTTGGTCATACAATAAGGTTTTGTAGAATGAACAACATGAGAAACCCTAATCCTAGAAGTCATGCAAGGAGAAATGAGAATGCAAGAAATAATCAAGGAGGTTGTTGTAGTAATTCAGAAGAAGTAAAGTTTATTAAAGCCTCAGATCAAGGAGACACATTAAACACTGAAGGTAATCCGAAAGGTGAAGTATCAAATGGTAAGAGTGGATCTCTTCCTAACCCATCTCAAAGTACTTAATTCATGAAGAATGCAATAGAATAGGAACTTAGGATAGTGTAGAAATTAGTATAGGATTAATTGAGTCTTGCACAGTTAATGTAAGGTACTATATGATGTAATGATGCTATGGTCAAGAGTACATGAGTTAATATGAATTTATGCAAGATCGCAAGAAGTTTAAAGTTTCACAGGTAAGTAGGAACAAATTTTTGGAAAGAAGCAGCAAAAGAATTGAATGCGATGTCAGAATCTTGTGAGATTGAAAGGTTAAAAGCTTTTGATTGGTATTATTTGATCATTAAGGTGAGTACAAGTGTAAAGGAGATCAAGAAATAGTGATTGAGATCAGTTTGCAAGGATATGCTGAAAGAATTTCATTCCGGATCTACACAAATCCCTAAATCGCAGAATTAAGGTATTTTAGTAAGCAAATCTAGCAGTCAGTTAGAGAATTTGTAGAAGATATGGATGTTTAATTTGTTCAAAATATAAGAGATAAGATTAGACCTAAGATTAAAATGGAACCAGTAGAATCCTTGGAAGAAGACCCTAAATTAGCATTATTGTCTGTACTAGATGGAGTTTTACATTTAGAGAATGTTAGAAGCTATTTGGGATGTAAGCTTGAAACTCTCAATGATAGTGATTTTACTAAAGAGTATGAGAAGCTTTACAATCAAGATATGTCATTGAAAGTAGGGTTTGAACATTTGAAGGAAAATTAAATCATAAAGTATTCACTACAATATGAATTTGATGATGAAGAATGCACCAAGATAATTTTGAGAAGAATTCATAATGGAAAGTTTTGGTTATATGATAGAGTGACAGATATAATAGCAGACCTAATTCATGATGTAACTAGTTTGTCTAAATATAGAGTTATACCATTGAATGAGAAGAACATGAGGAAAATAGTATTGGATAATACTAAGTCATCCTAGAATGGTAGAGGAATAGTGATTAGTAAGATTCAATAAGATGATGTTAGATGCTTATGCAAGATCTTAACATCTAAGTTTTTTGCTAATTCTAGAGAAGATGACATGGTAGCTGGTATGATTCATGCAGCTAATTTAATGTGTGTTGATAAAGTGCAAGTAGATATGTGTGAAATCTTGAGAATTTAGTTATTTGAGAACCTAGAAAAGATTAAGAAAAATAAGAATTTCTAGTTTAGATTCTCATCCCTGATCGCATATATGTTTTTCCATTTGTTGAGAAGATTCCCTTACACTATTAGTAAAGATTGGAATGATGGAAAGACCTCAATGGAAACAATCAATAGATTATATAGGAGACACCCTATGGACAAGGTCAATGAAAGTGCAACTTTGGTAATCAAAACATTTCAGAACTTGATGAAGAACATATCAAGAATTCCACAGGCTATAGTTGAGAAATATAAGAATGAAGTATGCTTTATGGTTGACACTGACTTTACATTCATTGAAGCAGTTGAACCTAGAGTAGAATTCATAGACCTTCTTGGTTATGAAATTTTTGAGGTTGAAGAAGAAGAATATGTAACTAGATTGCTAAAATGTAAGTTGGATGTACATAGCAATATATTTGGGACTTATGAGGAGAACTTCAACTCTACAAAGTCTATTCAAGAAGAAAAATAATCCAAGAAGAGAGTAGAGAGTACTACAAAGAAAATTCTAAAGGACAAAGTATGACAGAACAAGAATTTGTAATTGTAAAGAATACAACAACAACACTTAGAGATATTGGACAAAAGGAAGTTTTGTCTATTCCACCGCTATCAACAATCACAATTGAGACTGGAAATTTGTAGCATGTAGTAAAAGTGGAGAAAGTTGAGAAGGAACAAGAAATTAGGAAGTCTACAAGATCATCCTCCACTCCACCAGGGAAAAGAATAAAAGAAATAGCTACTGGACCAGGTAAGAGATAGAAGATAATAGTTTCCCTAGTTCAGAGGAAAATAGAAGATATAAAAGATGATGAGGACACAAAAATGAAGAAGAAATGGAAGCCTAAGATTGAGAAAGTAAATGATCAAATCATTAATGATGGAGATTTTTCAAAGATGAACAAGTATTATGATCTCTATAACTATTTTGAGAGATTAAACTTGGAAAATGTAGTTGTGAGGCATATGATCCTAGTTGATAAGAAGTTTGATACAATTCAAGGAAAGATCCCTAATGATCTATTTGAGAAGCTGGTAAACAGAAAGAAGAGAGTAGCTGAAGAAGATAACAAAATCAGAGAAAATTTTGTAAGGAAGCTCTATGACATCAAAAATGAACACCACCTTAAAGAAATCATGAAATAACTTGGTACACTTCTAAGAACAAAAAGGAGAACAATTCTAATAATGGGAGGTAATTATGAGGAAATAAATAAGGAAATTGACTAGACAGTTGTAAAAGTAATGACAACAAGTATTGGAAAGCAGTCTAGTGCAGCAAAATAAGCTATGGAAGCTAAGTATTAGAAGAGTCCCTCTCCACCACCTTCAATTAGCATTGAAGATGAATCAATGAATGTGGAAGGAATGAATATTACACTAAACATTGATGACAACCCTTTTAGCCACCTAGAGAACATTGTTGACAGTTCGGCTTTTGAAGAGAAAGACAGGTCAATTGAAGAGGAAAGGACTAAAATAAGGAAAGAAGAAGAGACACAAGTAGAAATTCAAGTAACCATAGTGAGTCAAGGATAGAAAGAAACACCTAGCAAAGTGGAAATCAGTCCTACCTCTGAGATTGCATCTAAGAAGCCATAATTGAATCACTATTTGCTGATATTGGAAATAAGTTGATGATGATTGTTGTAACTAGGGATTGCACCTGTGATGGCTAAGTATAAAACCCAACAATCTCGTGAAACATGGGAATACTCTCAAGATGTGGGACTGCTTCTTGAGAATAGACCTCCGGATTAAGGGTCAGCTTCGCCGTTTGTATCACCTGAACTGCACTAACTTTGAAGGGAAAGGGATACAGAGATTGCATAAAAATGGAAAATACTAGATCTAACTAAGCTGATTCACCAAATTCAATATATCCACAAACTGAAAACAAACTCACAATATAACCCTAGAACATAACAAGAACTCCACAACTATTCCAAATCTGATTTTCTTTTTAGAAAAAAATCAGGTTCTGAATGTGAATGAGAAGGAAAGATAATCTTCACAACTCAACACAGTTATATGCACATAGATTTGAAAACCTCCAAGGAAACCAATGCTTGCAAAATAATAAAATGAACATATTATCATGTAAAGGATCAAAATCAATCACAATACATAACACTAGGTTCATTAACCAACTCACAAATTGTAGAAAAAGAAGGGACCAATTTTTCTATTAGTTGGAATAAAAGGAGCTACAATATCAGATTGCTTCACAAGAGCTACAAAATTCACCTCGTGAGAATGAGGGAATGAAGAACTAGCCTTCTATCACCTAAGTGAGAGGCATATATAGGAAATTTAGAGAATCTGCAATGAAGACCACCACCTCACCAAGAATACAAAAGCCTCATCCATGATCCCATCACTCTAAATTTTGGATGCTATATTCTCGAGAAAATAGAGGGAGCGGAAAAAGTGGAGTCCCAAAAATAGACTATTCAAAGGAGACCTAAGACCCACTAAGTCATGCAAAATAATGATGTTGTGATAGTGGTTTATAATAATACCACATGTCAAAACATCTTACAATGAAACTCTTGCATTGACTTGTAATATTTATAAAACTATTCCCCCCTTACTAATCAATATAGTGGATTTTAAATATATTAAAGGTTAACTCAACTCAAAGAGGAGAAAAACCTAAAATATTTACAATTAATACATATCCACATGGCATAAATATTCTAAACAAAATAATATTCCCCATCTAACATAAGAATATTCAAAAAATAAAATTCTTTCCTACCATGATTGTAAAATAACATTTATCCCCTTTAAGTCAAAATGACCATCATGGTAAGAACCTAGGGCATTAATAATTAACATAATCATCTCAAAGAGATAATGATATTAATGTCTTTGCAAATATAATTCATGGCTGAGAGATATTATCAAAGGGAGATAAAAGGCCTACTCAACCCTAAGAAAGGGGAGATAAAGAAACATGCCATTTTAAAAGGCTCACTGAGAATGGTAACTCTGTATTGTAGCTCGAAGCTCAAAAACTGCCAACATGCTAAACCCCCTGCACTCTGAAGTAGCAACTTTCTATTCTGATCATGGAAACAACATTACTCTTGGCAATAGCAAACACTCTTTGCATATGGATGAGGTAGGCACTATTTGATATCATTGCACTTACATTTTCGAAGGCTCTATCACTGTTTACTTTCTCCGTTCTGAAACTAGGGCATGCTTCATTGATTAATGGATTATCTATTATCATATTTGTTTGAAGCTGTAAAGGATGATGGCATTTGAATTGCAATTTGATAGCTTTGATGTATATGTCTACAAGCTGGGCATTAGGTTTTAGCTCTTTAGCATTATTCATCATATCATCCTTTGCATTTGAACTTGTATCTACAAGAATATATGGTGCTATAATGTATTGATGGCATAAACCTTACATTCTTGCATTGTTTGTGACCCCTCTGTTGTGGCTCGATGATGCTAGGGCATGATATATTTAAACTCTACAATCAATTTTTTCTTTTTAAGCATTTGTTCTTCATTTGATTACGAATGTATTCTCTATTTTTTTATTGTTCAATTGATTATTGTATTCGATTTCCCCTTCTATTTAGAACTAGGGCATGTTCTCAGTTCAAAAACTAAGAACCATGGGTTATTCATGTGAATGCACTGATTCACTGCTTGTTGAGGGTTCACCATCTTGTATTTGCTATTGCATGTTTTGTTGTTTGTATCATTATCAGTGCTGGTGTCTAATCATGGCACTTGTGTAATTTCCAAGGGCATCATGATATTTGTTGATCCTTCTCTATTTTTAAAACTAGGGCAAAGCGAGACATGAATTTCCTATTTACACAAATGAATCTCGTCATTACAAGCACATAGCCTGATAACATAGGGCATTACACATATGGGCTATTCTCTGCATTTGATCTTGATCTCTGTTTACATGGCATCAAAATGATTTCAACACATGCATCACCCTATCACTTTGTTGAAAGAGCCCATGAATGTTTTCTTAATAGCCTAGTGTTGAAATGAGGGCACAACATGACTGTTATTTTCAAACCCAAGAACACAATATTTGGTATCTAGCAATTTCCCCTTGCATTGTGTCTCCTACTATTTACATTTATTTGTCCTAATATATTACTATCTTGTTGATGAAATTTTAAGGGCTCGAACCCGAGAGTATACTATAGCTTATTTTGATTGCATGGTCCATTCCCATATATTATGGCCTTGAGATAATGTTAAACCTCGACATTGAAGATCACCCCTGCATACTACTTTTACAACTATGACATTAGGACACAGTTGATTCCTGTCGTCCTAGCATCATATTATACATGGCTCAAGAACATATTGTGATTTGATGTTTTGGTTTATTATTATAAATCTCGAGAATCTTTTTGTTAGGGCATGGTTATTATGCTATCACTTAGCCCATTGTTAGTGGTCATCATTATGTAGTTCTAGTACATTGTTCTAATAATGCCATCCTATCTATAAACAGAGTGCCCCTCAATGTAAATTATCACATTCACAGTATATCATCATTTTAGAATGCAGATGTGAAACATAGCATGCTCTAAATAAAATGTCTTGAGTCTATCTTGAGCCTCACCTGTTGTACCTATCTGATCATCTGGATGTGTGCCCTCTGCATGTAAGTGCTCTATTTTGAACATAATTCATGCCATCTTAATATGCTGTGAATGCCTCTTGGAACTGGTTCATGCCCCTGCTTTGACCATGCTTATTTGATTTGGCTTTATGTCTCGCTAATACTGCCATCCACTGAATGCTACAATGTTGAGCATGGGTGTTTCCAACCTGTGATGTGGTCTCTCTCCAAGAAATTGAGATTCTCCTGAGAGAGCCCACATCACAAGGAATCATCATTCATCTACACATGGAACAAACACATTAGTAAAAAATAATGGTATCTCATTTATTTCCAGGGGCTCTTTGTTGCACATGCCCTGAGCATAGCCTATGTCAGGGGTGCATGATTGAGTGCATGTATGCATGCTATAGATGTTGTGGCACCATTCATTGATTAGATCCATTGGATCTAACCCACCTTTCTTCTCTCTCTCTCTCTATAGGTTCAGGATCACATGAGCACACTGGGCACACAAAAGATCAACTAACACAACCTAGCAATGTTTGGTACCCCTGCATCTAGCTCCATTAATTCTGTATATTTGTACTCATTTATGCAATTCTTGCATTTTCTATGCTCATGACATGTGTGAGCTCATATGAATGTTTTCTTTTTAGTTCTTTCCTTTCTATACAACATACTCAGGATATGACATGTAATCTTAGCTACAGTAAATTTATCTTTTCCTTTTATGTACTTGCAATGAATGAACACAAATCTTAATCCAGATCACCTAATAACAAAAACTAGGTTATAGTATCTCATCTAGTAATTAGGCTTTCAAACTGTGCCAAAAATATGACAACATTCTGGTGACCTCTATGGAGTGCTTGCCTACTAAGCATACTGACCAGCTACCTGATATATCCATTGGGCAATAGAGTCCATAAGCCACAGAACTAAACTTGGCTCCCAACCAAAACAACCTCCTTCCCACCAAAAAAATTGAAACAACTACCTGGAAACTATGTAGGCTTTATTGCTAACTGAAACTCAACTAATTGAAAAAAACTGTGCTGAGGCACTTAGGGGAAACAGGGACCCAAACTCCTACTCTACCCTACTCTAACCAGTATCAGCAAACTGGTCAAACAAATCCATTAATTGGATTGTTAAAATAACTTCCCATTCTTCTCAAAATCTTATATTTTTCACTTTTAATGTCAATAGAAAGAATATGAAACATGAAAATGTACTGGACTATTTGGCATATTAACTTTTGAAACTTGTAGTCCATGCCACTTACCTCAAATAGATTATAGGCACTGTCCTCCTAGGGAGGCTGATAGAACTGAACGAGCTCATGCCCCCTAATGAGTGAACTCTTGACATCACCCTCTATTAGATCATTAAGTATAGATTCCTTATTTTCTCCCATCTATGCCAGGTATCTGATAGGACAACCCCTAGTGGGCATAAAACCAGGCCTCTCCTGTTGTTTACTATGCATCTTACAAACTTCTTCAGCATACTGATTGGAACTCTGCCCTTCCATGATCATCTGCCACAATAATTCTTCATCTATAGTTAGAGGATCATCCTCTTCATCAGCTAGAACATCCAACAGGTCATCAAATCCATCAAACTACAACAAGTCCTTAACAACTACTGGGCCCATATCATGATCTAAGAAACATGAATTTTGAGATTCATCCAACTCTTTAGGTACTGATTATATCACTGGAACAACATTAACCTCCTGAACCATAATCATTTCTTCATGCAAGCTATTATCCTTCTCAGGAAGACAGGGAATATCAGCAAGAGTAGAACAAAAAACATCAATTACCAAATCAAAATCATTTTGTTGTTCTAGGCTAACAGCAACAGTATCCTCTTCATTATCATAATCAAAGAGCCTAGCTAGTAAGTCTTGTACTATTTCCTCTTGTTCAAAGTAAAAGAGAATTTCCTTAAACAAATTGGCTAGACTTTCATCTTCTTCATTTTCTTTCTTATCCTTATCAGGGAGTTCAACTAGTGATTCTTGTACTATATCATCTGGCTCAATAAAAGAGGGCAATTCTTCAAATAAACCAATTCGGGTCTCACCTTCTTTTGCTTCATGATCACTATCTAGCTGCTCTAAACTATCATCACATGCTAAATCTACTTGTCCCTCAACTTCATCATGGAAAAGTACATTCAAAGGATAAGATTCATCTTCTTCTTGGTTTATGGAAATTTCATGAGGTGTAGGAGGCTCTTCAAGAATTGGCTCATAGGGATTAATCTACTGTAGGATAGGCTCATTATCATATAGGAAGTTAAACATCACAGGTTTTTCCTCAATAGGAGTAGGATGAAGTGGCTAGACAACTGAGACAAGGTCATGAACAGGCTCAAAAAATGCATGGAGATCAGGCTCTTCTTGACTAGGATTCTGAATGGAAGGAGAAGACTTAAAGCTTGGAATTTCAATAGGAGTGCTAGTGGACTTACCAGACAAAAAACATGGGATTTGAACCTTGTGAGTCTCCCATCTGGTCTAAAAAACTTCTAGGTTCTCTTCAGCAACATGAGGCATCTCCTCCTAGATCTCCTCCCTAAAAAGAGCTGGCATCTCGTAACTCAGAAATATGCTCCATGAGGGTCTCCAAGACTGCATTATGTTTGCATTGTTCTCAGATGGATCTGGTGAGATTTCTTGCATTAGGGAAGTAGTGACTTCTTGATCTCCTTGCTTTGGTACTCATGCCAATAGATCCTCAATCAATTTATCCTTTTCTACAATCTGTTTAGCAAGTGTCTCCTTCTCATGATCATGAAATTCATCTTTTTTTGCTAACTTTTTTGGAGATCCTCCTCCTTCTTTGTAGCTATCTCATAGATGCTCTTTATGAATGTCTCACACTCCTCAAGACTCTTCTTATAAGCATTTTGTTGTGTCAAGATCAGATTGTTCTGATTGTGTAACTGTCCTAAGAGCTCATCTTTTTGAGTCACCATCTCTGCATAGTCTCTCATGAAAGAGCTCATATTCTCTCAAAAAACTATCAAAATAGAGGATATGGAGTTTGATTCTATAGTGGTATGGGGCTGATTCTGAGGATTATAATGGTGTCCTTCATAGGGCAATTCATAGGAATGCTGCCAGGATGCTTGATGCCAGGTGGGAGAGTATGGTGATGCATGCTAGAAATTTGCTACTTGGCTAGCTTGATATGGCACAAATGCTGGGACATAGGTAGGGTTTTCATGATATGGGGGTGATAAGGAGAATATGCATTAGGAACTGACATGATTTCTCATCAAATGAGTTGATAAAACATATATTCTTAAACTTTTCAGCACTAAACTGCTAAAAACCAGTAGATTTCTCATAGAGTCACCATGGTGCTAGAAACAAACCACCTCTACAAGGCTGATTGCACTAAGATCACACCAAAATCTTAGCGAATGATGGATTCCAAAAACTATTGTCACTAGGGATTGCACCCGTGATGGCTAAGTATAAAACACAGCAATCCCATGAAACATGGGAATACTCTCAAGATGTGGGACTGCTTCTTGAGAATAGACCTTCGGATTAAGGCTCGACTTCCCCATTTGTATCACCTGAACTACACTAAATTTGAAGGGAAAGGGATAGAGAGATTGCATAAAACTAGAAAATGCTAGATCTAACTAAGGTGATTCACCAAACTGAATAGTTCCACAAACTGAAAACAAACTCACAATATAATCCCAGCACATAACAAGAACTCCACAACTCTTCCAAATCTGATTTTCTTTTTAGAAAACAATCAGGTGCTGAATGTGAATAAGAAGGAAAGATAATCTTCACAACTCAACATGATTATATGCACAAAGATTTGAAACCCTCCAAGGAAACCAATACTTGCAAAATAATCAAACGAACATATTATCATGTAAAAGATCAAAATAAATCACAATACATAACACTAGGTTCATCAACCAACTCACAAACTATAGAAAAAGAAGGGACCAATTTTGCTATTAGCTGGAATAAAAGGAGCTACAATATCAGATTGCTTCACAAGAGCTACAAACTTCACCTCGTGAGAATGAGGGAATGAAGAACTAGCTTTCTATCACCTAAGTGAGAGGCATATATAGGAAATCTAGAGAATCTTCAATGAAGATCACCACCTCACCAAGAATAGAAAAGCCTCAACCATGATCCCATCACTCTAAATTTTGGATGCCATATTCCCGAGAAAATAGAGGGAGAGGAAAAAGTGGAGTCCCAAAAATAGACTAGTCAAAGGAGACCTAAGACCCACTAAGTCATGGAAAATAATGATGTTCTGACAGTGGTTTATAATAATACCACATGTCAAAACATCTTACAATGAAACTCTTGCATTGACTTGTAATATTTATAAAACTATTCCCCCCTTACTAATCAATATAGTGGATTTTAAATATATTACAGGTTAACTCAACTCAAAGAGGATAAAAACCTAAAATATTTACAATTAATACATATCCACATGGCATAAATATTCTGAACAAAATAATATTCCCCATCTAACATAAGAATATTCCAAAAATAAATTTCTTTCCTACCATGATTGTAAAATAACATTTATCCCCTTTAAGTCAAAATGACTATCATGGTAAGAACCTAGGGCATTAATAATTAACATAATCATCACAAAGAGATAATGATATTAATGTCTTTGCAAATATAATTCATGGCCGAGAGATATTATCAAAGGGAGATAAAAGGCCTACTCAACCCTAAGAAAGGGGAGATAAAGAAACATGCCATTTTAAAACCCTCACCGAGAATGGTAACTCTGTATTGTACCTTGAAGCTCGACAATTGGCAACATGCTAAACCCCCTACACTCTGTAGTAGCAACTTTCTATTTAAAAGGGAGATAAAAGGCCTACTCAACCCTAAGAAAGGGGAGATAAAGAAACATGCCATTTTAAAACCCTCACCGAGAATGGTAACTTTGTATTGTAGCTCGAAGCTTGACAACTGGCAACATGCTAAACCCCCTGCACTCTGAAGTAGCAACTTTCTATTCTGATCATGGAAATAACGTTACTCTTGGCAATAGCAAATGCTCTTTGCATATGGATGAGGTAGCCACTGTCTGATATCATTGTACTTACATTTTCGAAGGCTCTATCACTGATTACTTTCTCCGTTCTAAAACTAGGGCACACTTTATCAAAGGGAGATGAAATGCCTACTCAACCCTAAGAAAGGGGAGATAAAGAAACATGCCATTTTAAAACCCTCATCGAGAATGGTAACTCTATATTGTAGCTTGAAGCTCGACAACTAGCAACATGCTAAAACCCCTGCACTCTGAAGTAGCAACTTTCTATTTTGATCACGGAAATAGGATTACTCTTGGCAATAGCAAATGCTCTTTGCATATGGATGAGGTAGGAACTATTTGATATCATTGTACTTACATTTTCGAAGGCTCTATCACTATTTACTTTCTTTGTTCTGAAACTAGGGCACACTTCGTTGATCAATGAATTCTTTGTTATTGTATTTGTTTGAAGCTGTAAAGGATGATGGCATTTGAATTGAAATTTGATAGCTTTGATGTATATATCTACAAGCTGGGCATTAGGTTTTAGCTCTTTAGCATTATTCATTGTATCATCCTCTGCATTTGAACTTGTATCTACAAGAATATATGGTGCTGCAATGTATCGAGGGCATAAACCTTACATTCTTGCATTTTTTGTGACCTCTCTGTTGCGGCCCGATGATGCTAGGGCATGATATATTTAAACTCTGCAATCAAGTTTTTCTTTTTAAGCATTTGTTCTTCATTTGAATATGAATGTATTCTCTATTTGTTTATTGTTCAATTTATTATTGTATTCGATTTCCCCTTCCATTTAGAACTAGGGCACGTTCTCAGTTCAAAAACTGAGAACCATGGGCTATTCACGTGAATGCATTGATTCACTGCTTGTTGAGGGTTCACCATCTTGTATTTGCTATTGCACATTTTTCTATTTGTATCATTATCAGTGCTGGTGGCTCATTGTGGCACTTGTGCAATTGCCAAGGGCATCATGATATTTGTTGATCCTTCTCTATTTTTAAAACTAGGGCAAAGCTAGACATGAATTTCCTATTTACACATATGAATCTCATCGTTACAAGCACATAGCCCGATAACATAGGGAATTACACATATGGGCTGTTCTCTACATTTGATCTTTATCTCTGTTTACATGGCATCAAAATGATTTCAACACATGCATCGCCCTGTCACTTTGTTGAAAGAGCCCATGAATGTTTTCTTAATAGCCTAATGTTGAAATGAGGGCACGGCATGACTGTTATTTTCAAACCCGAGAACATAATATTTGGTATTTATCAATTTCCGCTTGCATTGTGTCTCCTACTGTTTACATTTCTTTGTCCTGATATATTACTATCTTGCTATTGAACTTTTAAGGGCTCGAACTTGAGAGTATACTATAGCTTATTTTGATTACATGGTCCATTCCCATATATTATGGCCTTGATATAATGTTAAACCTCAGCATTGAAGATCACCCCTGCATACTACTTTTACAACTATGACATTAGGACACAGTTGATTCCTGTCCTCCTGGCATCATATTATACATGGCTCAAGAACATATTGTGATTTGATGTTTTGGTTTATTATTATAAAGCTCGAGAATCTTTTTGTTAGGGCATGGTTATTATGCTATCACTTAGCCCATTGTTAGTGCTCATCATTATGTAGTTCTAGTACATTGTTCTAATCATGTCATCCTATCTATAAACAGAGTGCCCCCCAACTGGCCCTTTAATGTAAATTATCACATTCATAGTATATCATCATTTTAGAATGCAGATGTGAAATATATCATGCTCTAAATAAAATGTCTTGATTCTATCTTGAGCGTCATCTATTGTACCTATCTGATCATGTGGATGTGTGCCCTCTGCATGTAAGTGCTCTATTTTGAATATAATTCAGGCCATCTTAATATGTTGTGAATGCCTCCTGGCATTGGTTCATGCCCCTGCTTTGATCATGCTTATTTGATTTGGCTTTATGTCTCACTGATACTGCCATCCACTGAATGCTACAATGTTGAGCATGGGTGTTTCTGACCTGTGATGTGGTCTCTCTCTAGGAAATTTAGATTCTCCCTAGAGAGCACACATCATAGGGCATCATCATTCATCTTCACATGGAACAAACACATTATTAAAAAAAAATGGTATTTCATTTATTTCCAGGGGCTCTTTGATGCACATGCCCTGAGCACAGCCCATGCTAGGGGTGCATGACTAAGTGCACGTATGCATGCTATGTATTTTGTGGCACCATTCATTGCTTAGATCCATTGGATCTAACCCACCTTTCTTCTCTCTCTACAGGTTTAGGATCACAAGAGCACACTAGGCACACAAAAGATCAACTCACACAACCAGGCAATGTCTAGTACCCCTACATCTAGCTCCATTAATTCTGTATATTTGTACTCATTTATGCAATTCTTGTATTTTCTATGCTCACAGCATGTGTGAGCTCATATGAATGTTTTTTTTTAAGTTCTTTCCTTTCTGTACAACATACTCAGGATATGACATGTAATCTCAGATGTAGTAAATTTATCTTTTCCTTTTATGTACTTGCAATGAATGAACACAAATCTTAATCCAGATCACCTAATAACACAAACTAGGTTATAGTAGCTCATCTAGTAATTAGGCTTTCAAACTGTACCAAAAATATGACAACAATGATGATGATCAAATGGAGTTGATCTGATCCCTAAACAACATTATTGGAAAGAACAAGAAGGTGAAAAGCCTTAAAGGTTTACTGCAAGAAGTAACATGAAAGTTGAAGAGTATTGTGACTAATCAGGTAATAGAAGAAGATCCATAGACTAAAGCTAGAGAAGTTATGAAGACTTTTGATAATGAATTTACTAATTTGTTAGACATTGCTATAGTGAAGGCTTAGGCAGCCTATGAGGCCAAAATGCTTCTTGATATAAGTCAAAATATTAGGAATTATATCAATAATTTAGATATATGCATAAAAGATTTGAGAAGGAATTTGGACAAAGGAAAAGCTCTATATATACAGTGTACAAATTCAGATAGTAATGTATTTGAAGTGACTGAGAAGATTAAAGAAAAGATGACTGAAATGTAAACAAAAGTGAATCTATTAACCAGTCCTAATGTAAAGATACTGGATGTAGAGAAAAGAATTTGTAGGATAAATGATGAAATAAGGATTCTTAATGATGAGAAATATAAGAAATTAAAAAGATTCACTCTTCTAAGAGAGCACATTTCAATCAAGATACACATTATTGAAGGACAATTGGAAGAATGTCTTGCATCTAAGACATCTTATGAAAAGTTTAACTTTGCAAATCTCCAAGCATGTGATATCGCTTCTTATGGTTTGTGTGCACTACTTAGTGTTTCAGACACCATTAAGAAGGTGTGGGAGAAAGATTTGAAGAGCATAAAAGTGAACTTTGCAGATTGTGTTGCAAGCCTACTGGCTCTACAAATTTGAATCAAGGTAAACAATTTTGTGAACACAGTTTTGGCACCCTTTTTGTCATTGTTGTCAAAGGGGGAGTGATAGTAGAAAATTGATATATATGATAAGAAAGTATATTCCTAGGGGGGGCATAGATAAAATATATGGAGTCATAAGGATTATGAAGATATAATATATTTTTTGTTATGGCCACAATTTTCAGTTCTAAGTTTTGAGACTTAGCCAATTTTCTCATATGTTGCCACCAATGACAAAGGGGGAGATTATTGGAAATTTGGCTGAGTTAGATATCTAGATGTTGTCATTATGGAAACATATGATCTATGTGAAGAACACATATGACAAAGAGAAAGTATGCCAAAGTCTAGAGAAAAATTGTCTAAGTATGTGCAGTATTTCCCTAGTGCATCCAGAAGGTAGTTTAAATTGGCAATGTTGATTGAAGTAAGTTAAGTGCTTGCACACTTGAACATGGATACTATGATGCATATTGAAGACTCACCTAAGAGAACAAGTTATACAACATGTACGGAAGAAGTTATTGTAGTATTACAAGAACAATGTTAAAGTCGACAAGATAATATAGAAGACAAAATTGGTAAAGAGTTAAGGGATTATTTTGTTTATCAAAATAATGTCTTAATCATATAAAGGGATGACATCCTAGATGTAATCCTTGGGTAGCACATTATAAAATATTTTTTGTAAAGTGCTTTATGTTTAGTAAAACTGACTGTAAAATTTATTATCCCTAATAACTTATATAAATGTAAGGCATATGGAATGCAAAGATGTATATAGATGTGAATGAGATAGATGATATAGCGAACATATATGTGAAAGGTATTGATGTGAAGTTGTGAAAGACAAGAAAGAAGTATAAGGTTATGTACCTTGCCCTATTTTGTAATCAGTAATCAGTGTACATTACTTGTTTGGGTAGTGGGCTCATCTTGTAATCATTTGTAATCAGTACTACCAACTCTTAGCAAGGTTGAGGCTTCTAACAAGGCCTAGAGTCCCTTAATCAGGACTGAGACACTATACATATGTAACAGGCTCCTAACAAGGTCAACATCCTTAACAAGATACTTTTGATTAGTGGATCTTTGTGGGTATCATCCCCACTGGGGTTTTCCCCTAGCCAGGGTTTCCTCGAGAACAAATAATGTGTTATGAGTTCATTTTCTTTATTGTTATACATGCTCTTTAGTTTACTCTATTATGAAAGCATAAAGATAATCTGTTATATCCATAATTGGGAAAAAGTAAAAGTTTGTAGAATACTGATTCACCCCCCCTCTCAGTATTCCCTATTTCTAACATGAAATCCTTGTATTTTAGTCCCATGGTATACTTGATCCTTGTTCATTGTTTTCAATATTCTATTGGTTAGGTTGCCATTTCACATTCTTCCTTTATGACCTACAATATTTAGACTTATGACCTGTATCTATTGCAATTATTGTAGTAATCATTGAATTTTGGCTTCCTTATATTGTTAGCAATCCTTGATCTAAACTCAAATATTGCTTTATGACCATACTTATTAAAATTATAATAATAACCATTAAATTAAGGAATTCTCGGTGGATTACCTCTTTTTCTCTTACATACGTTAGTTGTATGACCAAATTTCCCATAGTGATAACAATTTTTCTTATTTTTCTTTAGTGGGGTAGCCGTATCTCAGTTAGCTTCTTGATTTGAGGATTCTCCCTTCTCGGTAGTGTTGATTTTAGTGAATCCAAGTCTAGTTGTATCTCTCGATTGTCTCTGACCTCTAAGTTGTTCATCTAGTATTCTGAATGCTTCTTCATTCCTTTTCAATACTTTATTTGCATCCTTTTCAGATTTCAGTTCATTCTTTAAATGTTCATTCTCCGTTCTTAGTCCAACAATCTCTTCAAATTTCCTTATAATCTCCTAATTAACACTGATTAACTGATCTATCATACTATAGTGGTTTTTTTTCAGCCTTTTTATTTCCACATATTTTTCATTCAGTCTTGCACTCATCTATCTTCTCTCATCTTCAATGAATCTCTTATCATGTTCAACTTTTCCTTTTTCTTTTTTTTTTCTAGGACTTCACACATTCTTACTTATTGAGCTTCTTGATTTCTTTTTAATTCTTTGACCTAATTAGTTAGGATTTTGCTCTTTTCAAAAAAATTTGATATGGAACCTTCAAATTCATTAGAAAAAATTCCCTCTGATTGTTCTTCAAGTTCTTCAAACCGATCTTGAGTATCTTTTAGTTGATGGGATAACTCATTTCTCTTATTAATTGAATTCTTCAATTTTCTCCTTAGTTTATCAATTTAATCATTTGCAAATTTCAATTCCATATTCATATTATCAAACACCTTTTCATACCTATAACTTTCCATATCTCTAGATCTTTCCTTTCAAGTGGTTAAAATTTTGAATAAGAGACTCTTCTCTAATACCAATTGTTGGATTAATTATGTAAAGCTAAGTATTGACAGGAGAGGGGTTAGTCAGTACTCCAAAAAATTTTAATTATTTTTCTAACCATTCACTGAATTAAAAAATTTGCATATATCATCATAAAATATACAAATCAAAATCATGAAACACAACTCATAAAACCATTATTTTTGGTCTTACAGAAATGCTTGGTTAGAGGGAAAAACTACGGTGGGGATAGTACCCACAATACTTCATTATTGCAGTAAATTTTTTTCTCGATTAGAGCTACAAATTAGTTTTTTCTAATAGCTTACCCTGTTAAGAGTATTTACCCTACTAAGAGTACAAAGACTTATGTAGTCTACATTGCTAAATGATTTTACAACTCTAATATAAGAGATGTACCCTATCCAAGGATTTACAATTTAAGACCTATTAGGGCCTACTTGATTAAGAGATTTTACAATTTTGATTACACAATAAATTAGTACAAAAATTGACAGTAATGGTGAATCAACATATGCTTATCAGACTCAATATGCTCAATACCACTTACGTCATTTTGTATTTGACTCACAATTCAAATTCTATACTCGGTAGCTTCAACTCTGAATCATATTCACAATTCTACTCTAACTGCTTTGTTACTTGATAGCCTCTCTCTCTCTCTCTCTCTCTCTCTCTCTCTCCCTTTTTATACTTGATTTAGAAAAAGTGGAAATATTCTAGAATCTTCTCATTAAATGATGCTATGAATGGTTATATCTCCAATGCATATATCTCACTTAATTTTCATTAGTGGATATTACCTTGTAATCATGGACAATCATCATGTTTAATTCTCCAATGCATTTCCAAACAATCTCGTCGAAATTTGTAAAACATTTTATGCTTGGTGTCTAGATTCAATGTATCTATTATGTTGGCATGTGTTACTTGGTAACACATTTTGTTCTACTCATTAAGAAGTATTATCTTGATTCGATAACTAATTTCTCTTAGACACAGTAACTGCTTAGTGATTGCCTTGCCTTGCTCGATGCATGTTCCTTATTTCCCTTTACCGAAATTGCATTTTCCTTTACCGTCTAATTTTGACAATCAAGACTAACTTTGACAATCAATATGAGTTTATCAAAATGAATGACAACAAAATAAATCTATAGGAGTATCGACATTCAACATATACTAATATATCATCTTTGTATTTTTTCTTCTTAAACAAGATTATTCACATTAAAAAAAACCCAAATAATTAAACTTATCAGTTTTCATAGTTTATTGTCACACTTTTATAAAGGGAATGGCCAATGCTGGGTATGTACAGGATCATGGTATGCCAAAAAGTGGCGATGTGAAAAAGAAGTCCTGATTGATAGACTCTTTGAAAAACAACTATAACTTTCAAACAATATAATATTTTTAAAATCTAAAATATAAATCACATTCTATGCTTCACCTAATACAATAATAATAAACAATTCTTTCAATTTGATGAAGTTTAGACTAAGTTAAGGTGGTCAGACATGAGAGTTTTTATATTCAGGAAAGTTTGTAGTAGAAAAATCATAATTAATTATTTACTTGAAAAAAAAATACAAAAAAATATACATCACATCCAAACATGATTCTACTACTTTTATCTAAAATATTATAAAAAAATGTTATCATTTTATTTTGTTTAATGTGGTCAGACATACACCTACTTGTTATCTTTCTAGTCCCGATTGATAGATTGATTGAAAAATAGCTATAACTTTCAAATTGTATAACATTTTTGAAATCCAAAACATGTGTCACATTTTATGATTTTCCTACTACAAGAAAAATAAAAAAAAATTCAATTTGATAAAATTTATACTAAGTTAACATGGTCGAACACGAGAGTTTTTGTATTCTAGAAAAGTTATAGAAGAAAAATCATAATTAATTATTTACTTGAAAAAAAATTATGAAAAAACATGTGTCACATGTGGACATGAGTCTACTACTTATATCTAGAATCTTGTTCAAAAAATTATCATTTGATTTTGTTTAAGGTGGTCAGACATGTAACGTCCCCCTAGGGGACCCAAGAGAATTACACTAAAATTATGCTAAGTTATGCAACAATTTTTTTTTTTGTTTACTAATGTTAACAAGCACATTGAACATAGTATCACAATGATTTACATACATGAGTTTGAATAAACACATCTTCTCATTTTTGTTCTCAAGGGTCCCTTACGTAGTATTACATTGTCTAACTAATACTACGCTAACATGATCAAATGCTAAAGAACTTATAAGTACATAATGAAAGTAAGTACATCTCTCTAAATCAAATTACATTACATCATATGATCACCTACATCCACTACACATGTCGTAGGGTATGTGGTGATATTTAATACAATTACAATTATCAAATGCAACATGGATCCATGCAGGGATCATAAATAATCAAATAAATCTCCTACAAGTACAAGATAATAACATCTAACATCTGATACATGAATCTACAAAAATGGTGGTAATCTGGTCCAAGTAACAATCAGGTGATGGAGGATATCCGTAATAGTCTCAATGGAGAAGTACACTACCTCCCGACCATGTGGAACCCAGAGGTCCACCTCACCGTGCTAGGGAGATAACACTAGGCCCACATACATACTAAGGACCAATCCCAATCACCACCTAGAAAGATATCTCTAGAACAAGAGGGTAAACAAGTTACCAGAGGCACTGACCTACGTAGGATATCTAAGGTGTGAGTAGGAAGGTTTCATCACGTAGATCCACCCTTGAGTTTAGTCCTAAAGGTTCCTCATTGAACCGACGACACTCAAGTGATCATACGTGGCATCAATATCTCTCATGAAGACAAGTATATCGATGATGCATCTAGCATCTTCCCGCAACCATCCTTAGCCTATACTAGCACTCAAGGCATGGGCGATGTATCACAAAATTATCTTTTTAATGTTCTCCTAACTAGATCAATTTTTATAATGTTATCACTGGAATTAAGGAACTTGTCAATGGATGATCCATCAGCCACTTGTGTTCCTCGCCGATCCATTGAAAACCACCCCCTACATCACATCTAGATAACCTACCCTAGTTTCCCAATTGATCCCCATCCTGGTTTGTGGCCTCATATATCATGTTAAGTTCCAAGTAAATAGATAAACAAGTAAAACATATTCCCATTCCAAACCATATATCCACTTGGCCACTAACTCAAAATTTAATCCACCAAGAGGAAATAATAACAAGGATCAGTTTGACATCCAAATCAAAGTCTCCCATTGAAACATCTCAAAACCAAAACAACCAATAGAATAGAGATATGCAAATCACCATGAACATCAACAATCTTAATAGATAAACTTATATCCACATCACATACCTGACCTCTGGATTTCACCCCCTAGTCGATTATCTAATCCCGTATGTAAATCAACTACATCAACAGTATATTTTACATGCACAAATAGTATACACAATAAGAGAATATTGTATCACGAGAAATTAACATGTCATAAGGAAAACAAAGTCATAAGGATCATATAACAAGTAATTTTTTTTCTCACACTAATTAATCACACTAATCAGAGCATCCACGTCTACAACAAAATGACCACATTGTTAACACTAAATAATGCCTATTATAACTTGATTAATGAGAATGTTTATTAACTAATGAAAAGATTATATTCTACTAATCTCAGATACGCACTCATAAAGTACAATTAAAGGATTAAAAAAAACATAAGTTTACTAGTAATAATACTATAACACCTATTGATAACAGTCAATTACCAAGGCTAAATTTACAAGGCTCAATTAATTACCAAAACAAATAGTAAATTAAAACACCCCAATTCTTTCAAATTTCTTATTTAACATCTTAGTAGTGTCTCCCTAGATAAGAGATATCATTTTACATGAAAACAAAACTCAAAAGCAAAATAAATAAAACACAAAATAAATATTATTGCAAATAAATCACTAACACCCATTAACATCTAAACAACCCCTATAATTACCCTCATTAGAAACATCCCATCACCTAACATCATGAGTCCACAAGTGGGCTTCCAAATATAATAATGTTAAGTCAATTGGGCCCAAAAAGATTTCCTTAGAAATTTAAGGGAAAGCAAGACATAGTGAGGATACATAGGGGCCCACCAAATCCCAAGTACTTCATACAAGTACCAAGCTCAAAGGTGGCGCCCAAAGATGGCAAGTTGTTTGAACAAGAAAAGAAAATAATCAATGAAAAGGCATGGTGCTAGAAACTCACGCCACCCCACAAGTTATTAAGACCTGACAAGTACCTGCCATGTCATGGGTAAAGGTCATGTGATAAAGTTCATGAAGGAGGCGTTGGAAAATTTGGGAGATTGTTCCCAAACAAAAATTAAATGCATTTACATTGTTTATTTCAAACAATATAAAGTGCCTCCCCAAAGCCTTAGAAATACATGGAGTTGGTAGGGCGATATCATCACCTAAAAAGTGGAAAAAGCAACCATTTTCAATGCCATTAATTACTTGGCATGGGGGAGTGCAAACTTGGAAGAATTTGGGGTGTTTAAGTGGGTGAGGGGACATAGGATTTGACCCCTCCCCATCCCCTAATAAATTAAATCAGTCTAGGACACTCATAGCTTGTTTTAAAACTTATAATATTTATTTATTTATTGTAAATTGAAATTCCAATCCTTCAAGATGGCGTGGGTCTCATTTGGAAAGGTAAGTGTTGCTTTTATCTAATTTTGTTATTTAATATATTCGCCATTTTATGGGATGGTTGTGGTTTTAGTACTTTGAACTATAATATATACATTTTTTGAAATTAGGTGGCAAAAGAAATATTATAATAATGACTGTGTTTTTTTTTTTTGAAAGTGTATGGGAATTATTTCCCATACATTTTCTAGAGAGCTGGAAATGTCTATTTTGTTCAAAGACTTAGTTTTTTGTTTTTTTTGTGCTTTGTTTCTCCTCCAAGACTTGGTTTATTTTTCTATCCCATGCAAATGATGATTTGTTTCCAAATTTGATTGTCAAGATGATACACTAATTCTTTCAATTTTCAGAATAATTATGTGATCTATTAAATGAATAATATGGCAAACATTGGATCAAAACATAACTAAGTTCCATTTTGTTATGGAATAACAAGTTCTTTTCTATTTCAAACTTGGATTCACTAATGGTTGAATTAGAGGGGGTTGTATGTTTGTGATTTTAAAATTCCACATTGCAAACTAAATTCTCATTGATTTATTGCTTCACTCTACATTTTGAGAAGATAAGTGTATGCTCTCATTTGTTGGAAGAATTAAAAACTAATTTAGAGCATATTAAGGAAACTCAAAACCTACCTGGTCCAACAACAGGCTGATGAAGTCCAGCCAAGATCACCTTTCAAACCCACAAGCTCAGTCCCTCAGCTGCTAACAAATCTGCTCCCAATTTCCCTTCTCCTCTTCCTTTCTTCTCTTCCTCCACTCTTCACTTCCCTCTCTATTTTCTCTCTAAATTTTCATAAGAAAAGTAATGACAAGTCCTCTCTCTATTTCCTCCAAATTGGCTTGAAAAGTGGGGGAGAAATATTTTATTATTTCCCCCCTACTATTCAAGTCAACTTCCCCTTTTATGGGAATAAAATAAAATAATTTTAAATTGTAAATTTCCTTTCACTTTATTTCCTTTTTATTTCTATTTATCTTAACAACTAGAATATCTCACTTTATTTTCTCAATTTATAAAATAGGTATGTAGTATCTATATATGTGTATTATTAGTGTAAATTCAAATTACTAAAAGTGACATAGGGTATACCTATATATATCTAATCATATTTTATCATACTAATAACAATATACTTACTAATACATAACATAACATAAACTGCTAACATGATTAACATATCAATCACCAACAACCAGATACGACACATGCAAGGAATAATCCTAGGATCAATATCATGCTCAATAGAGGAAAGGTATCGAATTCATTTTGCCAGAATGAATTTGAATCAGGTAGGTCAAGTAGGTTTCCATCCGTTCCTATAGGATGATTAGGTTGGGCTAGGGAATTGGCCTAAGTGCTAACTCCCCTTCTCCGCCATTGAGACATAATGAGGGCACGCTCATCCTATCAAGCCAAGGAAGTCGATGCCCGATACCTGCAACCTGCATAAAACCACTGCATGTACATGTGAATATATAAACATAATAGCAGACAATGGTAGGGATGGCTGGGACGTGTGGACCCAACTCAATGTAGGTAACTATGCCTCCTCCACTACCATACATGCACGTCAAATAGAAAAGAAGACATACATAAGAACAAACACGATACCATACACATGCGGTATGGGGTAAGTACCAGATATGAATAATCATCTAAATTACATCAATTAATACATGCATATGAAACATCATATAAAATGCGTTATTACTAAATTTAACCATTACATAATGTTTTTGATTCAGATCTAAACATGATAATCAACATCAAAGTATAACTGTTTAATTACACACCATAATATAAATATGAAATATGTCTGGTCTAATCAGCTAAGGTAAAACAGTATCAGCTAAAACATAGTTTCAACAGTAATAAGTTGTGAGGGGTATTACAAGACATACACCTACTTCTTATTTTTTTCCTAAAATTTTCGTACTACTGTACATTAAAATCTGAAATTTTCAACATATAAAATAATTGTTTTTCAAAAAAGGCCTAGTATCTTAGAAAATAAATTAAATTTTCTATAGATTCTCTTCTTACATATTTTTGATATAATATTTATAACTTGTTCAAATTTTTATGTCAACTTACCTAAACCTGATTTTCTAAATTTTCATTGCCACTTAAGGGCCTAGTTTGGCATACAAGATCCTACACATACCCTGCTAATTTAAGTTTTTAAATCAAATTACTAAAAAGAGGCATGTATGTTGATAATTTTTAAATGGTGTAAATTAATAAAACATATAGTTTTAAATTTATTAAAATATTTGTAATTTTTTAAAATAATTAAAAAATTATTTGAATATGATTTTTTATAAAATAAAAACCAAAATTAAGTTGTTAAAATGTTGAAATTAGAGTTTCATCATCTGTTACCCTTTATATAGTATTTTTTTTAATTTAATTTTTTTATTTTGTTTATTGATAACTTGAAACTTTAATGCATGGATATATTTTTCACTATTTTTTTAAATGCGTATTTAAATATAAAATTGAAAATTTACGTGTATTAAAATATATCTCTTACCATTTTCCATTATCATTTGTCTTAACTATTCATTCAAAATGGAAATAA
>BSBK01009411.1:0-121380 GCA_027943335.1 Chamaecyparis obtusa | reverse complement strand
ATGTATGTCTATGTGTGTTAGTTTGTTTCTTTGTGTATGTATCTATGAGTTTATGTGTGTCCTCTACATGCATGTCTAGGTGTGTAGATGTTGGTGTGAGCATGGGTGTGTGTGTGGGCATGGACATTTTATGAATTTCTACATGTGCGTTTATGTTGTGTGTGCACTTGTGTGCACATGAACATGTACATAGTGTGGGTGTTTGTGTGTATCTCACCATGTTTGCATGTCTACATAGGTGTGTGTAGTTGTGTGTGCATGTGTGTATGTCTTCATGTATGTCTATGTGTGTATGTGGGTGTTGTGTATTTTTGTGTATCTATGTTTGTGTGTCTGTGTCTGTGTCTGTGGTTATTTTGTGTTTCTACATGTGGTGTGTGCAGGTATTTGTCTGTATATTCATTTGTGCACGAATATGTGCATGTATGTGTTAGTAAGGGGAGAGGGAGAGAGAGATATGGAGATGGTGTTGCAGTATAGGCATGTGTTGGTGTTCACTGTGTATCTAAGACTAATCTTCCACATATCCCTACATGTGTGTGGACTAAATTTCCACATTGGTACGCAACTGTATTAATAAATAGGATTTTCATGAATAATATATATTCTTATATCAACGTAATTTATTATGGAGAGGATTAAGATATTTAAAGTTTCATTCTAGGTACATACATGATTAAGATTAGTTAGTCTAATGAAAATGTTTTCTATTATCTAATGGTGATTTTAAGAAAAATTAATAGGCGATTGGAGTAAATTCTAGTTTTAAGGAATATTAAACGGATATTAATATTAATTTATTTAAATCCTATTGTAGGAGATATAATTAATTTAGAGTTATTCTTATTAAGTAAAATGTTAATTAATGAGATTACCAATGAAATTACTTAATTAAGATCTCTTTGGAAATTTTGTTATTGAAGTTTACATTTAATTTAAGATTTAACTTTAATCAACATCTTAATAAACACTTGATGGCTAGATTTATTTATTATGATAATCAAATAAATGTAACTAGGCTTAGAATCTTTAGTGAAAGGAGAAAAAATATACTTAATTAAGTTATTATTAAACAATCGTATTTCAACGGATGATCCCTTTTATTGTTTTGACGAAGCTAGTTACCCCTAGTTGTATGTTTGACTTTATTCATGCAAGGGATATTAGCAGGATGAAAATCCCTCGTCATTATTCCCCTCAAATGATTGTAAGATTACTCTTAAGTTATTCAAAATTTCCGTGAAGTCAACCTATAAACTTTAAACATTTATTATTAACTTTTAAAAAAACATTGGTGTCTTTTGCCGATTAAATTATGGGCATGACAGACTTGTAGCAGTGTATTCAAATACAACATCGGTAATAGTTGGGAATTTAGAGGAGAATGTAATAGAGGAGGAGCTCTTGAAAATGTTCCAAGTATATGGGCCTATAACTTCATGCCACGTAATCCATGAAAAAATTTCCATGATATCCCTGAGCTATGAAAATAGAAAATAGAACTTCCAAGGGTTATGGTTATGTTAGGTTTGTGTCAATAGGGGATGCCCAAGTAGCTATTAAATTGTTTCATGACATTGTAATCAAAGGGAAAATATCTCTCTCACCCAATTTGTTCCTTGTAGTAAAAGAGAGTTTGTTGTTTACTTTTCTAATTTGGATAGAAAGAAAAAGGATGTTTTCAGTCTTTAGCTCATTTTTTATGCTTAATTTCTTCAGAGTTCCTTTTTATATGCTGTGTACTCATTTTCTTCTTTGGACATTTCAGGAAAAAGATAAAATCTTTCTAAGCTCTTTCTTCACATACAAAAAATATACTCTACAAAACAGTATTTGGTTCAATGATCCTCATCATCAATTTCTAATTGAAATACCAGAAAATGAAAATTAGAAGAATTAAAATGAATTGCCCATTTGTTTACTCTCAAATTGTCATCATCACTTCGTAAGTGAAATACCATAAAATAGAAATTAGAAGAATTTAAGTGGATAAGCCTTGTGTGTATTCTCGACACATCCTTTTACTGGCATAAGTTTTGTATAGTCTACATTGTAGTTTAAAAATTTCTTAAAAGAAATTGAAAATAGTTTTTTTGGATTAGTGTTCTCCAAACCATGATAAAAAAGGAAAATAGTGCAACCTGAAATATCAATTTAAAATAAACACAAAGAATTTCTTTTACAACCATTCTTGTAAATCTTTATTTTACTACACAGTATAAACAACATCGGGTGTGTTTAATATGTATCCATCCCTTTCCTTTTCCCCTACATCCCAAATGCTTTCCTCTTCAGTACAAACTTATGACATAATTTATTCAAATGTTTGAATTTCTGATTCATTTTTCATGTTCTTGATCAACTTTCTTAAACTCACACCATACTTGCTGACCATGCAAACTTTCTCTGTTGTTTTTTCAATTCATCATGCTCTATTTGAAACAAGCTAATTTGTGGGTGATTTTACTATTTCATTCATGTGATTGTGTTGTTTTTATCTCCTTATGTTTGTTGGTATGTTAGAAAAGAAATTTGAGTTGACCATTTTTGGGAATTTCAAATTTTTTTGATCTTTGTAATTTGCAAATCCCTGTGAAAGGAGACATCTTGTTGGTATGTTAAAAAGGAAATTTGAGTTGATAATATTTAGAAATTTGATTTTTTTAATATCTAAAATTTGCAGATCTTTGTCAACAAGACATCTTTCTATTTTAGAAAATAAATTTGAGTTGATAATATTTGATAAATTAACTCTATAAGATCTTAAAATAGCTAGTAGATTACTAAAATTCCTTTATGTGTGATGCTAGGATATCTAATGGTAACATCCATACCAACCAACATAAATCCTCTAACTTTGATCTACAACATGTTAATTCACTATAACTAAAAATATTTCTTTATACAAACTGTAAGATATAAAAATATATGTATAAGATATATATTTATATCTATGATTGAAGTGTGGGGGTTTATGTGTCGTGTGTGATGGAAAATGTTGTGGACATACAAAACTTAATAAAACATAAATACTTATCTTGAAAAGGAATAGATTCAGAAATCACTATTTTTTAGTGTCTGTATTCAGTTTTGGGAAATTCTGCAACCGGATCTGGCCTGGAAATGCAGAAACAGAGAAAACCCAGAAACCTTTTGTCTTTCTGAGAAAGGTCAACATTGACCCAAACTAGGGGTAAGATCTTACTGCGGGGCACAATCTTACCCCTAAAAGTCAACCTTGAACTGCACTGTTCTAATGGAAATTCTAATCGTGGATGCCAGAAGTTCATCGAAAAGAGTACTTAGATCTGAACTGTAATTCATTGTCCCACACCTGTACCTGCAAGAAAAAGGGTTTTGTTGTTTTGATGAGGGGTTTTCTTTAGTCAAACCCCAGTTTGGAATCAACCTTTAAAAATGGAATTGAAATAGAGAATGCTAGCAATTAGTAGAAGTAGATCTAACAACGAAGCTATGATATTTAATAGATATGCAATCATATTTGAATTGTAAACAAGTATGTTGATATGAAAGATTGGACTCAACACTAACAAATGTAAATCAAAACCTCCATGATTGTATGCTTGGAATCCACCTTGAAGGGAGAATGAATAGATCTCGAAGATGAACAAAGGATCTTGAAGGAAGATCACACCACCATGATGGTTAGATCTAGGGTTTGAATGATGAATCTTGAATGCTTGAACCAAATTCCTCCAAAGGCTTGAATGTTTGAATGTTTGAATGTAGATGATGGATGGATCTCACACTTGATTGATGATAAAAGATGGATCACTTGATGCTTTGATGGAGATGGATTGAAATGAGAGAGGAAGACTTCCTTTTATACTAGTCTAGGGAAAAAACTTCTACAGAGGCTGACATAGGAGAATTAAATTTCCATTTAAACCTTAACCCCTAGAAATGGACCTAGATTAAAGATAATTAATAGTTTACCATTCTGAAATCTGAAACAACTGACCCAAAAGTGGGAAAATAAACTTTCCGAAGCCCAACAACTGGAAAATTCTAGAATCTAAAATGTGAACCAATGGTTAGGGTCGAGGTCAACTCTAACCTAGGTTAAGGTCAAGGTCAACCTTGACCCATAAGGTCGACCTTGACCCTAAGGTCAAGAATCTCAGGGTTTCAAGTTAGGGTTCTAGAAAAAGCGAGAAAGAGGTGGAGGAAAGGGTAGAACAGGTGGAAAACCATGATCCAAGGTAGATATCCCATGAAGGCATATGGCATGACCCCAAACTACCTACTCGAAGGGCTAAACCAGTCCTAAATGGAAGTGCTTCCATTTTTCGATGATACATTTAGCCCCCACTTTAGCAAGAGTATAGACTCAATACAAACTCTTGGTAAAGGAGAAGAAAGATCCAAGTGGATTCACAATGAGATAAAACATCACTCAGTTGAGGATACAAGCCCCTAAGCTAAGGATTCTAACTCAACATACATGAACGAGGGTGCGAAAACAAAGAGAAAACAAAAAGACACAAAAAGAAGGGTTAGTACAAAAAAAAACCCAAATCAACTAGTAAAGGAAACCTTGCTAAGAAATGCTTCCTATACTAATATCATATTTGGAAAGCTATCATAAAAGCATAAATGATTACATAAGAAAGATAAGAGAAATACTATAAATAACATAGCTTCATGATCTAATCTTTCTAGCATGAAAGAAAAAAGAGATAAAGGGAAAGTGATTACCTCACCTAGTAAGATGCCCACCTTACCATGAATTACCAAGGAGGGAGAGCCCAACAGATAGAAAAACTTGATAGTTCACCCAAAACCTGTCCCTTGAAATTGTAATGTGTCTTCTAACGGATTTTGGAATACCCATAGATCCACCTTCTTGTATCACTATGAATATAAAATGTGTCTCCTCAGGATTTAGGAACTTATGTTCGTTACCTTCAGAAGATTTAGCATACTGAAAATTGAAAAAAATATGTGTCTCTTTAGGATTTAGCAACTTATGTGTGTTACCTTCCGAGGATTTAGCATATTGAAAATTGAAAAATGCATAAGGGAGATCCTATATATTCCCCCCTCCTTATCGTGGCTGTCTACTAGACATGATAAGGAGGAGGAAGAGGATACCCACTTCACAAAGTAAGGAGATATCCTATTAAAAACAATGTACACTATATTCTTAGCGAAGGGTATTGACCCTTACATCCAAGAGCATAGATAATCATGAAAAGGATATGTCACTCATGGAAAAAGTATCCTCAAAGAAAGAGATCTTATCAACAAGACCCCCACCATAGAGGGGTGCTTTTAGATAAAATTGTCATGCCCAAAAGTTGAGCAAAACACAACTACAATTTTTTTTCTAAAACCTGCTAACCTACTAAACTAAACATACTTACGCAACTAGGAAATGAAGCACTAGTTGACACAAGTTTCTATGTGCATGCAAAATGGTGCATAGAGAAAACAAACGACAGGAAGTATCAAAGAGTCTAAAAACACCCCAAGGGTCAAACCATACTAGGTTGACCATGTTTTACCAAGTTTGACCAAAATTTAAACTTCATCATACAACTCTAAACAAAGCTACAAGGTTCCTTAGGCTACTAGCTTCAGTTGGTACGTAAATCGAGATAGTTGACTAAAAGTCAACTAGAGTTGACCAAAAGTCAACTAGAGTTGACCAAAAGTCAACAATGTATCAAAAAATGTGCAACCAAGCTAAAAGGGTATAATTCATAACCAAAATTACTTGGGCATGCATTCTGAGGCGTTTGATCGAGAGTTGACCAAAAAGTCAACTATGCCAAAACATGATCGACAAGGGTCTACAAGCCTAAACTTGTCGGGGATAGAATTATGCATGCAAACCAAGGTGATGTCCAAGGTTTGACTAAGTTGACCAAAAAGTCAACTATGCATAAATCAGCTTAATACAGGCATTGAATGCAAACAACATGAGAGGAAGAGGTTGTGCACGCAACTGAGATGATTGTCTCAGGTTTCACTAGGGTTGACCGAAAGTCAACTATGCATGAAAATTGACCTTCAAGTCTAGAGGGGTCATTAAGACCCTAGGTGAGGCCATCGAGAGAAGATAAGTCCCCTTATCGTCAGTAATGATTCCGTAAGGCTAAAAAGGCTAAACGTATCATAAAGATAGATTTAATCCAAAAATCTAAATAAAATAGGTCAACTCAATTGAATCCAAGAAAATAAATATCCCTAAGGAATTTTCAAACTTAATCTAAATTAGATTAAATTTAACAATTTTTCCTTCCCAATTCTATTAAAATAATACTTAATTTAATACTAACCAATAAAATCTAATTAAATAAACATACAAATTAATTTATCTAGAATTAAACATGCCCGAATTTGACTTAAATAAAATAAATTTATTAATCTAATATAACAATTTTTAAAGTTACTATCAAAGCTAAACTTACCTTATATTTAATCAAAATCACATATATGTATTAAACAAATCTAAAACCCCTTTAATAATAACCATAATTTTAAACTAATTACTCTAAAAATAAACAAATCCTAATTTAACATCATTATTAACAACTATTCTGAATTTAAGAATATATATATATATATATATATATATATATATATATATATATATATATATATATATATATAATATCTTTAAAGAAAAAAATGATTCAAAGATTTTAAAACTCATCATTTAATAGAAAACAAAACATAATGAAAAATTCCCAAATTTTGGGGTCTGCAGATATCTTCTAAACCCTTGCGTGAGAGGACACGACCGAGCGCACCAGGTGAAGGTACGATGGAAGAAGGGGTGCGCGGAGGAAGGGAGAGAGGAGTCGAGGAGTGGCGAGGGAAGGGGAGGCCGAGCGGAGGGTGGGGAAGGTCGGCGATGGTGGCGGGGTGGCGGTGTTGTGAGTCAGCACCGTGGTGCTCGACACTCACAGTGTTGCCACAATGGGGCACAACTGAGGCCGTGTTTCCCACTGTGTTCGACACAGTGGATGGCCGACCCTCATGTGGCCCCAAAACCCTAAACGCAGGCCCATAAAACAATTATTTTTTTTTTGTTTATTTTTTTTATAAAAAAATAAACATTTTGTTTATAACGTGAGCACCCAGCGCAGTATCCAATGATTTAAGAAATTTGCTTAAACAAGCTTACCTTAATTTAATTTATTTACATGCATTTAATTTAATAAATAAAAATAACATTCTAGATATTAAATAAATTTACTGGTGTAATATTTGACTGTACCCTAAAATAGGGGGTACGTAGGGGAATTTAAAATAAAATAAATTACATATTTGGACTCAATAATTCAATCTAAACATATTGAAGGAAACAAAAATTAGCTTCGAGCATTATTTTTTTGTGGATAAATTTTCAAGAATATTTGTAAGTGTCAAATTTATTATGATTATTTAACCTTTTTGAAATAATTCTCACACCCATTCCAAGCATGAAAATTTAATAGGTTTCATAATCCAATTTGACTATATATTGATCTCAATTTTGTCATTAATATTTCCATAATTACTGTGTACAAGAAAATGTACCTTCATAGAATTAGTATCATCTAATAAATCAAATAGAGACTAAATAAACCATAATTAATACTCTATTTAGCAAATAAAGCACAATTAAGCATCATATGGCTCTCTATCTAAGAGTGTTAATGTGAAGCTCTCAACAAGCTACCATTAATGACAGTCCCAGAATGAGAAACGATTATGATAAAACAAATGTTAACAATTAATTCAAATTGAAATGCTAAATTGCTCCTAAATTGCCTTTGTAGCTATAAAATGCAAGAGGTTCTATGCAATTCTCAGATGTGTGGTTATGAATTATGATTGATTTTGGTCTTCCTTTTATAGATTTATGTAAGTGTAGGGGGTGTAGTTGTGTTGATCATGATTAAGCTTGAGTTGAGTCTTTGGTTCCACCCTTTGAAGACAATGCAAAACTTATGTCCTCAAAGCTTGGGACAAGTAGACAAGATTTGAGTTGAGTCTTTGGTTCCACCCTTTGATAAGCTTGTTGAATTTGGATTGGTGCCCCTAGTTTGATTTAGCAAGATCATGCTTTGTTGGGCAATGCAACTTTTGAGTGTTTACTTAAGATTTGTAGTTTTTTAGATTTTTTTGGCTTTTTAAAGATTTTTCATGTTTTTGGATTTTTAGAGATTTTTGGATGTTTTTGAATTTTAGAGATTTTTGTTGTTTTTGGATTTTTAGAGATTTTTGATGTTTTCGGATTTTTTGAGGAACATTTTCACATTTTTTTAATTTTATTTTTCATTTTTAGAGATTACTAGTTCTCAAACAAGATCACATTGAATTTGTCCCCAATGTCTAGAAAGGTATAGGACATGAAAGATGGATTTGCAAACTGATGATTCACCAATGAATAGGCAATGATGGATGAAGAAAGTGTGTGACCCATATGACCATCTCCTCAAGATTATCCAAGCTAGGGAAAAATAATATCTCAATATAGGCCAATGATGTGGCGTTGGATAGCATATGGAATAATGATCCGGTGTCATGACAATGGTCCAAAGGAGTGGACATATCAAGAGACTTTCTATAACATATTTTCCATTTCTTTTATTTTTCAATTGGATCAAGATCAAGGGATCAATGTCTATAGGATCACACAATCATGATAAAGGGGTGGTGAAGGATATGAGTGAATGGTTTGAGATTATGGGAAGGCTTCTTAGAAATAATGAAGGTGGCTTTAGGATCAGCAAGATCATGATAAGGTAGCATGAACGTAACAAGTGAATAGGTTGATGGATAGGATAACTCATGTCAAAATACTTAATGCTCATGGATATGTTCAACCTTCTGAAGATCAAAGGTGAAAGATGTAATACAGATGCAAGTGAGATCAATGGTAGAAAGATGGAGGATATGATGGATGGAACTTGCCCCCAAGTGTAGAGTGCAAGGGAGAGGAATTACGCATGACGCCTGTTTGCCAAGTTTTCATCATGGTACTTGTTCAAGATGCCACAAGAAGTGGTTTTCACCATAGGATGGATTTTTTTTGTTTTCTTTTTCTTCTTCTTTTTTTTTTCTCTTTTTTGGATGGAGTCAAGCCTCATGCTCTTTGGATACTCCTTGAAAAGGTATGATATGACAAGCCAAGGCTGCTAAAAGGTATGCTCAAAGATGTTGATATGGTGATGGAAATGTGATATGATGGATAAGGTAAAGGGTGGCTAAAGATTTATGCAATGGATTGGATAATGGAAATGGAAGGATAATGAATGAGAGGATAATAAGTCTTTCCATATGTGGGTGTGAAAAAGGGAATGGAAGGATAATGAACAGGAGGATGAGAAGTATTATCAAGATCAACATTGATACACACCTTGAAAGGTAGTGGACTAATGGAGGAAAAAAGGGTGAAATAGCTTGAGACTTTGATGTAAGAGAGGATACGGATCTTGGGACACAAGGATTCAAGATGGATGGATAAGATGGAATGTGTTTGGGAGAATGTGAAGTGGAAGCCTTTGGAAGCTTGAATGTCAACTTTGATTTTTCTTTCGTGTGTAAGTCCTTCAAAAGTGACTTGGGAATCCACACTTTCTTTGATTTGTCTTTCCTTTTGGATGCTTTATAATGCATTTCTTTGATGAGGGATTTAGGAACCCACATTTTCTTTGATTTTTCTTGTTTCTTGATGGACCTTTGTGGTCTCTTGAATATTTCCTTTTTTCTTTCATTCACATGTTGATTAGATGGGACATGGTGCTCTTCATACATAAGTGGATTCTTGATTTTATGATTTTTATGTTGCGCATTCAAATTTCTTCCAAAGGACTTGTGATTGGTGGATGAATAAGATTGATATGGTTGGTTCATATGGATGGGTTCATATGGAGGGTTTATATGGATGGGTGTTTGGTTTCTCAAGTATGTATGTATTTCTTGATCTGGATAGGATATAGGGTAAGTGGATTTTGGGATAGGGATGGTAGGAAAGGTTGATGGAGGGATATAGGGACCCAATATAGATGGAAGATATGAAGGTTTAAACTTTGGAATATAGGGACCAAGGATGGATTTGGAGGATGTAGAAGGAATATACTTATGCACAAATGGAGGTAAATGGGATGTGGCAAGGATATCAACATCTTTATTTTGAGCTGCATGGCCAAGGTTTTCATCTTCCAAATTTATCTTTATACCAATAGGCTTATATGTAGCTTTGATAGGAGCGACTTTGATAGGAGCAATTGAATCTTGAGATAGATATGGAGGCTTATGAAAAGTTGATGTTGGGGTACTTTGATCTTGATAAGGCTCTTTGAATAGCCTAGGAAGAATACTTTGCTTTTGATTTTTGATAAGTTCATTAGAGATGGAAGGAATACCTTGATCTTGCTTAGGAGATGGGTATGATATAGGAGGTGAAGGAATATGGGGTGTTTGAGATCAAAGGATATCTTCTTGAAATAAATGGAAGGGTATGAAGGGTTCATGATGGGATTCTTGAGATATGGGACTTTGGTCAAATATAGGATAAGGAGAGATACTATCTTGATCTTGATCCTTCATAATACTTGTTTCTTTGCACTTTTGATTAGTCTCTTGACATGGAGCCACTTCTAAGGACAATGTAGGAGTTTGGATCCGTACAAGGGATTCTTGAAGGGATGATGGATGTTCATTTGAAATAGGAATGATAGGTATTGTAGCACATGAAGGTTTGGGGTCTATAACCTTTGAATCATGAAAGAAGTTTGTAGCAAGATGTAGGTTAGCTTGGATCTCTTTTAGAGGTAGCCCTTGAGGGTATACATAATCATTATGAAAACTATTTGGATCTTTGTTTGATGGAGGAATATTGGATAGCTTTTCTTCTATATTAAATGGAGGAATGGTGGAATGGGTGAAAGCTATAAGAGGACCACTACTAGACACATGTTCATAATTTTGATGTTTCTTGAGAATAGTATCTTCATTAGATGAGTCATTAGAATTTTCAATTTCAATTATGTCATCATCAATAAGATTTTGGATTTTATGTTTCAACTCCATGAAATCTGAAGTTTCATGCTCATTATGGCTATGATATGCACAATATTTACTCAAGAAGATAAAACCACATGAAGTGATCTGAGACAACGTGATGAGATCATTTTCAAGGAGTTTTTCCAAAGCTGATTCGTATGAAATTCCCAAAGGAGTAAATGATCTATCCCAAGGATATTTGGATGTATTTGTGTTTCTCAAATATTTGTCATATGATGAATATTGTTGAGATGAGACTAATTCCTCTTGATTTCCTTGATCAAAGATGAGATTCTCTTGATATTTCAAAATAGGTTCTTCATCAAATATTGGTTTATCATTAGGATATTCTTGATCAAATATAGGGTTTTTATGATATTCTTTTTGATCAAATTTTGAATTATCAAAGATATGGCATTCATGATTTTTTTCTTGATCATAGAGGTAAGGAAACAATGTTCTTAATGAGAATTGGTTGGATAATGTTTCCATTTCTTTTTCCATTTCTTGAATTCTTGTGAATAGAATATTCTTTTGAATCTTTATTGTTAATTGATTTTTGGATCTTAATGGATATTTTATTTTTCTAATCAAAGACCTTCAAGCACAGCACAATAATTTTATCAATTATCATAATAAATTCTTCCAAGCAATCTACCTAAGGTCAAATTTGGCTTTTAAAATGGCTCTAATGAGGTAGGCTTGCTAATTTATCAAGGATTTAGTATGGATTCCATTCAAAATGGACACTAAAATTTCATCCTCCAAGTATATTAGGAGGCTTCCCACCACTGGTATATTGTAGTTTTGTGCAATCCATGATGACTACTCGAGGAAGTTCAAAAATTTAGTATCCTTTTGTCACACACCCCATTAAGGATGTATGTGTTTTGTTTTATAGTGGGTTGGATTCTCATGGAAAAAGAAAGTGTATCCCACTTTGGGCTTTCCCTCTCACCGGCCTTGTTAAGGCAAATTCTCGGGAGGCGAGCCCACTAATGTTCTAGCATGTTAATGTAAATTAAAGAAATGGAGTTAAGAACTAGTTTTTGGGAATTTGGTTCACCAAAAGGTGAAGAGCATATCCCTCACTTTTCCTTAATTTCCCAAACACAATAAACAAGGTTCAATTACTAGCCCACTAACTAGAGAGAATTGAGTCTTTCTACTCTCTTCTACAAACAAGGGGCTTTGATTTTATGTGTTTGATTTCCTCAACTTTTCTTCTTAATTAAAAAGTTTAACACCTTTGGCATTTTGATTCACTAGAAGAAGTGAAGAGCATAGACCAAAATGCTAAAATTTCCAAACAAAGATAGGTCGTTTTGTAATTACTAGATTCTTAAAAGTACCAATGCCACAATTTAAGGGAAAATATTCACTAGTTTGAGGCTTACCTTTCCTTGTAGCTAGCAAAGGCTATGGGCATTTTTGAGTGATTTTTTCATTTTAAGCTAACCTTGGCTTAGTTCCTTTCTAGTGTGCTTTTCCTCCAACAAAGTTAGTCAATAAAAACAACCACAATGAAGGAAACCAAAAAAAGAAATTGAAGAAGAAAAGATTGAATTGAATCTATGGCCTTATTTGCAAATTTTGAGAAAAACTTGAATTAAGGTGAGAAAATCCAATTAAGTGAGACAAACTTAGTTTTATATGCTTCTACAACTTTAAGATAGTTCTCATAAACCTGATTTTCCTCTTGTGAATTCTCAAGGACTGATTTGATGTGAGCAAAGTTCTCCTTCTTGATTTTCTTAGTCAAAACCTTGCCTTCTTGGTTGAATTTTCTCTCTAGTTTTTTTGCTTTTCTGTGATTAGACATCCTCTAGGGTCATGAAAATCATTTTACCACAGTTAGATAATGGAAATTTATAGTTTATACAAAAGCATTGTCATAATGTTTAAAAGCGTTGTCATAATGTTTAAAAGTGTTGTTAATTTGATTAAAAGCATTATTTGAAGTTTGACAGTTTACTCAAAAGCGTAGAAATAACTAGTAAAAGCACTACAAAATTGATCAAAGGTGGTAAAAATCAATTAAAAGCACTAAGTAAATGAGCAGAATCACTCGGTAGTCAGGGAAAAAGTGTTGTGAGAATAATAGATAGAGAACAGAAGGATTTGAAAGTGCTGCTAATCAGTTGAAAGGTGCACAAATTTGTCGTAGAAGCACCGGTACAGTGCTCAGAAGCATTGTTTAACTATGCAAAAGTGTTGTTTGAGCTGTCAAAAGTGCTATTTCCTGAAAAACCTGAGAGTTAAACATACACAAATTTGATAAAATTGGAAAATTTTTGAGAGATTAGCAAAGTGAAGCATTCGGCCCCACGATGGGCGTCATTTTGCGTACAAGGAAATGTACCTTCATAGAATTAGTATCATACAATAAATCAAATAGAGACTAAATAAACCACAATTAATACTCTATTTAGCAAATAAAGCATAATTAAGCATCCTATGACTCTCTATCTAAGAGTGTTAATGTGAAGCTCTCAGCAAGCTACCATTAATGACAGACCTAGAATGAGAAATGATTATGATGAAGCAAATGCTAACAATTAATTCAAATTGAAATGCTAAATTTCTCCTAAATTGCCTTTCTCGCTATAAAATGCAAGAGGTTCTATGCAATTCTCAGATGTGTGGTTATGAATTATGATTGATTTTGGTCTTCCTTTTATAGATTTATGCAAGGGTAGGGGGTGTAGTTGTGTTGATCATGATTAAGCTTGAGTTGAGTCTTTGGTTCCACCCTTAGAAGACAATTCAAAGATTATGTCCTCAAAGTTTGGGACAAGTAGACAAGATGCTCTTTCACTTTGAGTGATTGAGATTGAATTTGGCTTGATCCATGTGAATGCCTTTCCTCAAATCCTATTGGTTGATTGAATTTCCTCCCCTTTTGGGTTGTTGAGAGAAATTAGGATTTATTAAATGATTTTAATTGGTTTATTTAGCCATGTACCCCTTGAATGGGTTGAATTTGATTTAATTCAAAACTATGCAGTTAATAGAATTAATTACACTTTGATTTGATTTAACTTGATTAAAATGCTTTCAATTTTGACTTATCTTGAATTAAAGCTTGATTTTAATTTTGATTGGCTAAATGTATGATTTGATTCAATTGCTTTGATCTTATCCTTGATTTTCTTTGATTTTCTACTTAATTGTCTTTCTCCATTTTCAGGTGATTACAATTACAATTTAACTTTAGAAATTACCAAGTTAAATAAATAGTTCTAGAATATAACAATTTCTTTCAAACTAATTTATTTTTTTCAATAATATCAATGTACAACAAGAATAAAATAGGGATTTTAAATATTTGCATCATACTCCATTTCCATAACTTAGTGTAGTCGGTATCCTTAAATTCTGTGTTTCCCTTAATACATTAAAATTCAAAATAGGATTTACATTCAAAAGAGGGATTACAAGAAAGCTTGATTCCAATTTTACATTGAAAAATTATGTATAGAAATAAAAAATTTAACTATGAGGTACTCAAGTACAAATTTTAACTTTGAAAACTATTAGCTCCAAGACTCCCGTTGTACACTTGATAGAATAAGGTTGACCACAAAGGCTCACCTCCCAACCTAGGCCTTTTCAAGGCCACCCCCAAGCTAGGGGATCCAAATTGGAATGAGGTTCAACAGACAACCATAGCATGAAGGAAACAAGCAAGACACAAAGACAATAAAATGATATTCCCAACTGGGTTTTACAAGGGGAAGGCATCCAAGAGACCTTCCTAAAAATGGGGTAGACGTGGACTACCAGGTGGAGAAGCCATAGTAAAAATGCAAATTTACCAAGCCACACATGGACTTGGGAAGACCATCTTCAACAAGATTTAGTCAAACTCTCCTTATGCCCCTAGGTTCTCGTAGGCCATACTAGGCATCATGGGTATCATGGAACCCCATGTATTATCCCTCCACACATGGGAGACTCTACGTAACCTGGGTCTACTTCCTACTACCCCCTTCAAGGTTACTCCACCCTCCCTAAGGTGAGTAAACCTTGAAGAATCCCATCCCAAAATGCAATCATGAATTTAAAACAACTTTTTAACTAAAATATAAATTCTAAAACATGAACCATGAGAAGCCATGGACTCCATTAATGGATATCCAAGCTCAAACACAAGAAAGAAATAACAAAACATCACAAGGGAATACCTTTTTCCAATCCAAGTTTGAAAATATGAAAACTTTGAAGCTCCTTCCAAAGCTCACCTGTTTCCTAAGCTTTTTCCAACAAGAGTGGTCTCCAAATTTAGAGAGTGGGTGAACAACTAAACCCTTCTCCAAGCTCTCCCTAAATAGGCCAAACCCCTAAAATCTAGGGGCCAATCAGAAGAGGGGAAGAAACTTCCATTCCCTTCTTCCCACTTGCCTTCCTTCACCATAAATGGAGTTGAAGGAAAATTTGGGAAGAAGAGAGAGGTTAACCAAAACCTCACAACTCTTTAAATCTGCCCATCTTTGAAATCTTGACTTTAGGGGAGTCATAAATGAGCTTTAAGGCTCTTAATGGGCTGAAAAAGACCCCTAAAGTATCAACCTAGGTAGCTAAAATTGACCCCAGTTAACCTATGGGAGCTCAAATGGCCCTCCTAAACTCCACCTAAAGTTTACACACAGATTTTAGGTCTTGGTTGACTATCTAGAAACTTCCCAACCCAAGGTAAGTTGATTCTACCCTAAGGTAATCTCCTAGTCAAACCCTTGACCCAACTAATTACAATTTACTAACCATGCCAACACATATCACTAGTACAGTTGACCTAGTTTTTCTACCAAAATTTTTGACCAAAAAATAAAAAGGTTTTGCTTGGTTAGAGTATAGAAGGAAAACTTTATTTAAATTTAAATTTATGCTTGTGTTTTTTGAAATATCGACAAATCCTGTGGTAGTTGAAAGTTCGACAAACACGGGCATAACTTTAAAAAAAAGGGAATTTCATTTCTCATTTCATTATTCACGGCCAGTGAATTAGAAGGGTAGCGTGTGCACAAAGGAGATTGAGCAGCTGAAAGGACTCAAGGAGATTGAGCTTAGAAACCTTAACCTGGAGTTTTTGGAGGGTTTTCATTCTTTCTCTCAACTATTTAATTTACTAGATACCCAATCAACATTATCATTTTCTTCAAGACTTATTTATTGTTTGATTTATGCTTTGAGACTGGTTTTACACCTCCTGATTGCATACATTTGCATACCCTACTATAGTTGAATTCCCAGAACTACATGACTCTAGCCAAGCCATCTGTGTTTGGTGGTGAACAACCTCTGTGGGGTTGGGTGGGGGGGCCCCCACTATAGTTTTCTGGTAGGGGTAGTCATGTTCGGTTAAGTGCCAACTATAGATGTGAAAGATGCAGTGAAATTAGGGAGAAGAGCCAAGTGTGGTGAAGTAGATAGTCAGAGGCCGAGCCCCCCCTAAAGAGAGTTGAGAGAAAGTCCACTTTAGAATAGTAGGGGAACTCACTGAAATTGATGAAAATTGATGATGCCCTTTTGTATACATTTGGGTTTTATTGTCTTAGCTCTAGCAGTGACCGTGGGTTTTCATGGGCAAGCCTTTGTTTCCCCTCCCTCCTTTGTGCTCTGCATTGCATACATTTTGTTTTATGTGCCCTATTTATCCTTCCACATTTGGCATACACATTTTGTGTATATCCTATAATTATCACTTTCCATGAGATAGCATCTCTTTGAGGCATTCCGCCAAATAGTTTATGTGCCTTGTGTAATATCTATCAGAGAATTTGCAAGCCACTATAATATTCAATGAAAATCCCCGTTCCATTATGCTTCGATGGATGCCCATACCTTGTTCTACACTCCCGTTTCAGCACAGGTTGGTAGGATGCTGGAAAAAGTCATGGTTGTCGGCCTGCTAATTTAGGCAATTGTGGGAAGCAATTGAGGCATTGAAGTTTTGGATTCAATTTTTCTTCCTACTAGTGAGCTTTGCGAGCCATTCGTTTCAAGATTTTTGGTGGCAACCTCACCCTAATCTCCTTTGAAATGTGCACTAATCATTGGCAGACCAACAACCTCAGTACTCCTGTAGTCAACATTCTATAGAGATCGCAACATAATTATCACTATAGGTCTAAACAAGCAATGTGGAGATTGAATTAGTGCAATTGTATGGGAGTGCTCATTGTAGAGTGAGTACCAAATTGATACCAAAATGAGCATGTTCAACAATCATTTTGCACCTCCAATAGAATCAAGTTCATCAAAAAAATTAGCACATTCATTCATTCAATGTAGTTGTGTCCCCATAACTCCACATTGAATTGTTCATTGTTTCAAATCCCTCCAATGGTGATACACTCTAATATACCCATTGTACCCTCCTCACACAAGCCAATCCCAGTCACTTCATTGTTCATTGTTCCTAATTCCTCAATTCAAATGAGCACTTTTCTTCCAAACACTCATCTAATGAAGGAAATAGAGATGGTGTCTCAGTTTGGCAATACATAACAATGGAATGAGTGATTGTATCCTATTTACCAACAATACTAACTTTTCATTTTAGAAGAGGAGAAACAATGCTAACCGCAAGAAGCCTTTGTGAATACTAAGTCATACTAGCAGAAAATATCTCTATTATATTCATGTTTTCACCGCCCACTCTTACCCCTAGAGAACTTGAGTTTAGAAGAAAACCACAATTGATGAATGAATATGTTAAAGGTAAACTAGAAGAAGGTTGATAGATAATAAGAGGAAACACCAAAATATTAATGATTTCATTTTCTAAGTTTCTCAAACCAACTCTGCTTCCAAGAGGTCTAGGAGTATCAACTTCTAGTAATATAAAATTAACAAATCCATGTAGTAACTAATAGATTCTCAATTGGATTATAATACTATAGATTTCCTAGAGGATTTCTCATCTCTTGTTGTATATGTCAAACAGATACAAGATTCATCCTTCTACCATTGAAATTGCCTATCATTATTGGCACTCAAGATCATAGAAACATCTAATGTGTGCAATTACAAGACTCCATGGTATTTCACCTCCTCTGATCCTTTCATCTTCTTTTATTTTCATAAGATTGCAATGTTTTTAAAATCTCTAATAGAATTCATATGGTCAAGCCCAATACTATCATTTTCATTTAAAGAATACATCAAGTCAACTTTCTAATTGTAGATGAAATGCACATCCTCTTGGTTGTATAGAGAGATTTGATATGCTTCCATTTCTAATGAATAGTTGATCATCACCAACTTCCACTCTTGTATATGAAATGTACATTGTGATGATTGTATAGAAATATTTGATATGCTTCCTTTATAATGAGGAGCTCATCATCACCAACTCCCAATCTTGTGATGTACCACAAATAATTAGTATTTTCCCTTGCATTATTTATCTTCTCTAGAAAAATAATATCAGTGATGGAGCCATCTTCATATGAGGTGGCATTTTCTTTATAGGATTCTCAAACAAGTTTTCCAACATTGTCATATTCATTTAAGATCTTTCCACCCTAACCTTTGCAATATTGAACACCACACTCTGACAGTCAAGGGGAGTACTAACAGATCAAAGAGTTATGCTATTATTTTTATTATTAAATATGACTATTGCATTGGAATCTACATCAAAGTTGGCAATTAATGCAACATAATTTCCATCCCCTACATATTCACCAAATATTGATCTTTTGAATGTCCCTAGAAGCATATTCATTTTATCATCTCTCTCGAGGGTTGACTCAAATTTGTCACCAAATAATATTAGTGAAAGACCTATTGGGATCAAGATGATAATACTAAAAGTTCATATTTATGCCCTTGACATTACTTCCATTGTTCTTTGACTGATGTTTCCTGTTTAAGGCTCATTATTTTTTACAAAAATCTAATTTTCTTTAAGAGAAAACTGACATTCTTTATGTTCATTGTTTTAATCATCTTTATCTCATTGTTCACTACATAGTTTCTCATATTCTTAATGTCATTAATACATTGTTGATCTTCATTGGGTATGGTAATCACTATTTTTAAAATTTCAAATCTCTTAAAGGTATCTTCTTTGACATGATTCTTTGATATTACTATTTTGATCTTTTACTTCCTGTTCTTTTTTACTTCACATTCCATCTCACTATCATTCCAATTCAAATTTTCATTGTATATTGTCTTCTCACTGCATTTCTTTTTCTGTCACTGAATTTTCATGATAGAGATGTACTATCCTCTTCTCAAATTGTGTCTATCTATGTCATACAATAACAATATTTTTATCTCCATAATAACACTGAGATCTCTCTTTTATCTTCTCTTCATCACTAGTTTACTATTTTGCATCTTTGATCTTACTGTATTTTGATGCACATAATTGTTTTAAGCCTTTCACAATGCCACTTCTATGAAAATATTAGACATCATTGTCCTTTGTTCTATTATTGCTCATCATTGCCTCATTTTCACCATCTACTATCACATGCTTTGTGACTATCTCGGTTCTTGATAGCATTCTATCTCCTTGCTGCCATTAGATATTTGACATTATTGCCCTTTAATACATATTAATGATATTTTATTTTCATTGTCTATGATATGACATCAACCATTTTCCCAATTTACCTGGGGTCTAACAATGAGTAATAAAAAGGTAATAAAATACATGAAAAAAGGCCTTTCACTGTTTCATGACCTTTTGAAACCCAATCATTAAAGGAGCCTAGAATCTACTACTAAAAAAAGGAGAAAACTCATGGTTTGAATGCTTATTAGTTTAGAAGCATAAAATTAAGGGTAATTGTAATATTTGAAATTTTAAAATTAGCCACATGGTCAAAACCATAGGCAACATAGGATAAGGATGATCTTCTCTTGAGACAGTGTCTCAGTTTGGCAATACATAATAATGAAAGTAGTGATTGTAGCCTATAACATCTAGATTATCATAAAAATAGATGAACAATGGTACATGTTGAGTACAATGAATGGTGACATATTGTTTAAAACACTGAAACCATTCTATTATTCTACTATCATGATTACCACTTAACCTTTTAAATTTGTTTCTTAAATGCAAAACTAAAGCAATAACTAGCTTTTAATTTTACTAGCAGGAGCTATCAAAGAAAAAAGAGAAAGTTAAAAAATTCATTAAGTGTCGGATAATAGATCATAGATCCAAATTCTGAACCTGTTAAATGACCATATCTCACTGTTTTTTAGTAAACTATAAATTTCAACATAAACTAAAGTCCCATATTAACTTATACAACTTTAGGTGCTTAACAATGTCCCTACTATAGTAGCAAATTTAATGTGAAATAAAATAGTTTATTCACCAAACATAGACACCATAATCCAGTCCAACAGATAGTGATATTATGGAAACAGGGAAATCTGTAAGTGTGTGATCCAGGATCAAATCCTACCATTGCCTCCAACAATGCAGGAGGTCCGAGCCATGATTACACATCTTTAAATTTGTTCCAAACTTAACCCACAAAGCATTAAATGTAAGATAGCACATACTTGCAAACCAATAGAAGATTCCATGAATCAAATCTACTTTTTTATTAAACACTATACATTAATCAACTGATTACCAACAAATAGGAAGACCTAGAAAGATTGTTCAAAAACATAGACATATTAGAAACCCTAATAATATTTTGATTTTATAACTATTATTTGGTCATAAGGTAGCAATGGTGATCTTCAATTATCACCATCAATTGTATTAAATTTTCAAATATATGATATTGGATTGAATTATCAATTATCTTTACCACTGAACCCAAAAAATTTGTATCGATTTTTAATATTGTATATATAGTAAAACCATACTGAACCTGGGATAGTTTTTCAAAATACCGACAAACCCACAAGCAAGGAGTTGGAGTTCCTTAAAAAAAAACCCAAAGTTGAAGATGTCCTTAATTCTATTTCCATGGAAATAAGAACAATAGTAACTTCATATGACACATTTTGAAACCCTCCCTCAAAATGAACAAAACCTGGCATTGAAAACCTTTCCATTAGTCCACATTCATTCAACATTGCCACAAGGTGCCTCATACAGAGAGAGATTATAGATAGCTTTGGGCATGTCCAAAAGGCAGAGATCAGTGTTTCAAAACCCATCTAGAAAAAAAGAACTCATTTGGATCTTTTTTTAATTTATTTATACAATTTCCCTAAGCAGATGTTTTTTCGTCAAGTCAATTACAGGAATGGACCAGCCTAGTCAAGGTCATTTGAAATTTGAATCTCCAATTATAAAAGATATTTACACAGACATTAGGTATTGTCTATCCCAATGTAGTTTATTTTAATTTTGACATAAATTAAGAACCAATTTCCCTAAATTTGCCACAAAACCAATAACAAACCTTAAGACAGAAATCTTTGTTGCTTAGAAACATTGTAGCCGATGATGTCTAGTATTTTCCTGCCAATAGTATTAGATTTAAGTGTTCAATTTGAAAAATAAAAATAATATTGGTTTATATTCTTTTCTTTGTTACACTATACTTAATACAACAATTATTTTTTTTGTTTTTGAAATTCTTCTTTTCTTGTAAAGAAAATGTGCTCAATTAATATTTATTTATTCTATTTGGGTTGTGTATTTCATCAATGTGTGTTGTCAATCTTGCCACTAATTTTTGTTTCTAATCGATGGGGCCCTTTGTTTATGTTGGTGGTGTATTTGTCTTTGATCGATTTAAAATGGAATATATGTATTAGTTGCAAAATCTTTGTTTGAGAAATCATCTTATGGGCCGACAACATTACATTATATATGATCATGCTTTATTTTGTTTGACAGTAGAGCCTCAAGAATTTAACCATTTTGAAGGTGCCTCATTTTATTTTTTGGCCAAGTGACTTCTATTGCTATGTTTCATTCATTATTAGATGATGGATCTATTTCCTACATTCCATATTTCTTTTTATCCAGGTCCAATTTTGTGGCACACATAAGGGTTGTTACTAGATAAGATTAATTGTTGTTTCAGTAGCATGATTTCTATTTCGTCTTGGAAATTCATTTGACTTAATATTTCTATTATCTCCCATTATTCTAACAACATATTCTCATCTTTGTAACCATTTTGTTTATTTTTATTTCTATTAAGTTTTATATTTTGTTATGTATCTGGTGATGTCCAGTATTTTCCTACCAATAGCATTAGATTTAAGTGTTCAATTTGACAAATAAAAATAATATTGGTTTATATTCTTTTCTTTGTTAATAAAGCTCAATTCAAGAAAAATAACAATTATAACAACACAGTTAGAAATTAGTAATACCCTAAAAAGAGATGCTATCTTCCAAAAAAGTGCTCTTCATAACTCTGCTACCATTGTTTTGATTGTCTAGTGATTTAAACCAAAGACTTTGACTTACTAATAGATTTAATCTACCAATTACTAATAGATTAAGCATATTATTACTATGCTTAATGTTCTATTTAAATGCATTTAACACAAATTTTTTTTTTACAAAACTGAACCAATGACATGTTTACAACAAAAGTCTAATAGAACTCCCAACAATTCTTAAACATACGTTATCTGATATGATGAATTCTTAAACAATTAAGGTTGGAGTAGACATAGTTATTCACAATTTTTTGTGTGGTACAAGGAATATTTGGCTAGGTCAAATCTTCCTTCCTGCTAGCAGTCTATAGAATTAGACCTTTATTAAGAATTCATCATATCAGATAAAGTATGTTTAAGAATTGTTGGGACTGGTCATTTGGTTTGTATTAAACATAATAGAATTTTCAGCATATTATTATCATTCTATTTCTTTGTTGTAAACATGCCATTGGTTTAGTTTTGTAAAAAAAATTTGTGAATTAACATGCCATTGGTTCAGTTTTGTAATTTTTTTTAGGAACAATCTGGCCAGTCACTGTCTACACAATACTAGTTACTCCTTTGTTATCACAAACAACAAAAACAACAAAGTTCTTACATAAACAAGTAAAACTAATGCCTGGAAATGTTCCTACGTTACCACCAAGAAAAGATCACATTCTAACCTTTCAAATCAATATGTTGTTGTTTCGATTGTACCTACGAGACAATGTACTCCAAAATTGTAGAGAAATTAAGTGTACACCAAATAGACATCCCTCTACAAAGAACCAACTGGAATCTATTAACCAAGCTTCTAACTATCAAATCATTATGCTTTCAAATCAATTACCTATCAGTGTATCCCTTGCGAGGGAGAGAAGCCAAACACATAAAGAACATGCACATAAACACGACAGCTGAAAAACTTAAATGGAATACACCAAGAAGTACCAAATGATGAATTCTCAATTGTTGTAATGGAAAAGAAATATCAGAACCATCCATTTCTAGAACTTGATTTTTCTATAGTCCTAATGATTTTTCTTATTTCTTGTCTTTTGTCCCTTTTTGATTTCCTATGTCTGTGCTCGGTGATAGGATTTTGAACATTGTTGACATACTTAAATGGAATACACAATACCAAATGATGAATGCTCAATTGTTGTAATGGCAAAGCATCAGAACCGTCCATTTCTAAAATTTGATTTTGTATAGTCTTAATTATTTTTCTATAGTCCTAATGATTTTGAAAATTGTTGACAATGAGTGTTTCTTTTTTTTATTATAGTCTAAATTAGTTTTCTATAGTCGTAATGATTTTTCTTATTTCTTGTCTTTTGTCCCTTTTTGATTTCCTATGTCTATGCTTTGTGATAGGATTTTGTCACCTTCTTTTGATGGTATATTTCATTCAGTCTATGTGGAATACTATGCTGATAAAAAAATGAGCTATTTGATTTAGGTTTACTTTTCATTATTTTAAATGGTTAATATTTATGATGGTACTCCTTGGTGTATTCCATATAAAAATAATCAGGTTTCTTCAGTATGATAAATGTCCCTTTGCGTTGAGAAAATTAGAGTTGAGAAAATGGTTGTTCAGTGACGATTTGTATCTGCAGGTTGCAAAAAAATCATCCTTCTTCCACCAATGAGTCATTCCATTCAAGAAAGACCATGTTTGATGATATCAACCCACAACAAAATAGGGAGACAATTGCTAGATTGTGGTCTAACTTTAAAAGAAAAGGTGATGGAAAATGTTACCTACCATTGATTGCAAACATTTTTTAAGTACTTGAATCTACAATAGAATAATAGTGGTGAATGTATGATTATTATAATCATATGATTATATGTTATAATATTTATATAATAAATGTAGTAATGATGGTGCGGTGCATTATTGATATAGGCTCGATGACTCTTCTCAATGTGCCAAATTGTCAATGTGGTGGTGGGCAGGGTGTGTTGAAAACTTCACGAACACATAACAACCCTGGACGACAATTTTGGTGCTACCCAAATAGAAAAAAGGTTGCTAATGTGTATACATTTAATGTTTCTAATGTAAATACTATTCATTATATTATAAGAAGTAATGTACACTGGGCATCACAGGGAAATAATGGTTGCGGATACTTTAGTTGGGTTGATGACAACTCATTTGCATCTATATTCCCATCTCCACTTATCCATGATGAAGGATTTGAGTGCAAAACGTGTCAGGCTAGGGAAAATGCCAAAATTATATTTTTAGGATGCCTTCTCTGTATTGTAATTGCATATCTTTGTTGTGACCATATGCGGAGATGAGCTCAAGAATTAGTTAGTTTAGTATTTTCATATTGTAACTAATATTTAAATATGGATATGGCGTAACTTCTCTTTGCCTCAAGTGCGCATATATATGGTTTACATCTTTTTTTACAATAATTCTTCATGTTTATGGCTTAGGTGAGCCTCAATCTGTTATCAATCACATGATTTAATGTATAGTATTTTCTTGGTTATTCTATTTGTTCCTTGATACATCAATTCGACCACACCCACTCCACTTCACATGGATGTCTTTGAAATAGATTCCTAACTCTAATAAACCGACTATAACTACTAACTAACCTTATAAAACAATAACAACTAAGAATGATCGCTTGCCAACATCTATTGAATACAAGGTCCTTGAGAGATCAATCAACCAAGATGAGTGGATGAGGATGATGAGATGGGGGAAGTGGAGTTGAATCCTGATGAAAAGGAAGCTCTAGCTGCAATTAGGAAGAAGAAGAAGATGCTTATCATCTAACATAGATTGAAGAAGAGTACTGTAGAGAGTAGGCCTACCATACCAAGGAAGTTTAACAAGAACAAGGAATATGGTTTAAATAGAATGGGAAGACATCTTTATAGCCTGGGATTGGGTCCTTTGACAATTAGCTTGATAATAAATAAAGCAGATGAGAGCTGAGCAATTAGCTTCCCAAGAAAATTCTCATAAATGAACTATGTGTACCCCAATTCCTGTGCCCTCTGTGTGTACCCAAAGGATATATTTGAAACAACAAGGGTAAGGTTAGCCTTACACTTGTTGTTTCAAATATATCCTTTGGGTACGCACAGAGGGCATAGGAATTAGCCTTACCCTTGTTGTTTCAAATATATCCTTTGGGTACGCATAGAGGGCACAGGAATTGGGGTACGCATAGTGCATTTATGGAATTTTTCTTGGGAAGCTAATTGCTCATCTTTCATGTACTTCATTATTATGAAGCTAATTTTTGAAGGATCTAGACCCAGGCTAGAAAGATGTCTTCCCAAACACATAAAAAATATGCACATAAACATGACAGATGAGAAACATAAATGTAGGCATCATGGTCACATTATTTTGGAGACAACATAATTAAGTTGTATACCCAGACGATGGAGAGAAACTTCTGCTCCTCCGATTCCAAGTTGACACTGCGGGATCCAAAGACCATAGATAAGGAATAAATTTAGAGAGAGGAAGATGGCCATAATGACCAAAATAATACAGGACAAACCTCAAGTTAAATGAGGCAATTGCAAACATTTTAATAGATTTTATTATTAAATAATGAAATTTGCATAAACTAGTGTTCTAAGCCCCCTCATTACATGATTTATTATTGTAAGCCCCCTTTGACTTACGCATCTAGAAAATGAAACTACAACCTATTGGGATTGAGACAAACCTTATAAAACAACAACAACTAAGAAGGATCTCTTGCCAACATCTGCTCATGAATACAAGGTCCTCCATCAGATGTATTCAACAGAAGTTGGCAAGTGATCCTTCTTAGCTGTTATTGTTTTATAAGGTTTGTCTCAATCCCAATAGGTTGTAGTTTCATTTTCTATATGCGTAAGTTAGAGGAGGCTTACAATAATAAATCATGTAATGAGGGTGCTTAGAACACTAGTATATGCAAATTTCATTATTTAATGATTAAAATCTATTAAAATGTTTGTAGTCACCTCATATAACTTGAGGTTTGTCCTGTATTATTTTTGTCATTATGGCCCTCCTCCGCTCTCTAAATTTATTCCTTATCTATGGCCTTTGGATCCTGCAGTGTCAACTTGGAACTGCAGGAGCAGAAGTTTCTCTACATCATCTAAGTATACCACTCAATTACGTTGTCTCCAAAAAATTGTGACCATGATGCCTACAATTGTGTTTCTCATTTGTTGTGTCCCAGAACCCCTTATGACCCTTTTCAACCCTTTACAATCCCTAAGAATACATCTTAGAGGTCTTAAAATGTCGTAAAGGGTCATAAGAGGCTCCTAGGAGGGGCCAAATGAGCTTCCACCTTCACGTGGTTGGCCTTGTTAAGTAGAGAATGTTATACTCTTCTCAAAACAAAGAGAAGCTCAATAATTTAAGGTCTCAGTCCATGGACAAATTAAATTAGACTTACTATCCAAATTGGTACATTGATGAGAATCAATGATGGGCCAGAGTTTTTAGATTTTGAGAAGACGTATATGCAGTGGAGGCCATAAAGGATTTTTGTGGAGATTTTCTACATGTGGAGATTTTCTAGAGTGGCTATATACATACAAGGGTTTCCAAATTGAGTACCAGCGCGGAGATGATGATACAGTAACCTATGTCTATAAAACCTTCATAAATATGTCCTCTTAACAATTCTGTGCATATTGACTGGGTATACAACTCAATTATTGGTTATTGAAAGGACATTGTGCACTCGAGTAGTTTAAACTAATCCATTATGGATTTTTTGCACATGGTATCAAGGGTGAGAATTTTTTTTGTTATAATGGAAAAGCTTATTTAATGGGAAATGGTTTATTTAAGAGGGAGAACTCTTTATTTTATGTATCCAATCTTAATGAAAAAGAATATGCTATATTAGTATTTGTGTTTAGACTAAATATTGTTGTGACTTAATTTCTCAGTCTAGTTCAAATCATATAATATCAAACTATGCTATTAAGCCTTGGAACCACAATGTTAAGTCCATTGCCATATTTTCAATAATTTTTTTTGGGGAAATCTATACGTGGCTACAAAACAAGCTTGTCCCCGGTTCAAGAATCTACTGGCATAAAGCTCCAATATTTTAATGAATTGTGGTTTCATGGTATGTTATATGATTATAGTATCCTCGAAGCCATATTTGCAAAATATTGAAATATAAACAAGGAACACACAACTATTTGACAAAATGCCTCACATAAATATGGCCTCAAGGTGCTCTATGATGGAGAGGGTAATGATGGCCTTTTGAAGAAGATTTCCCAAGTAAACTTCCCCTAAGATCAAAACTTGCCCAAATTAATTTGAATTTGGATTAGAATTGTAATCTTAATCTACCTTTAAGCATGTTAAAGAGTTAGTGGACAATCACTTCTATTTCATTATTGAAGGGTTGGAGGTTTTTGCCACTAATTTAAAATTAGTTTGAATTTTTTTTTGGAGCAAAAATCATCACTAACTAAATAGGTGATTGAGAATGAGTAATGTTGTTGAAAATAAAGGCATAGTTGTAGATTTCTTAGTCATCTCCTATGAATGTCATTGAAATATTGTGAGGCTTACTCTTTCTTTTGTTCAGACTCAGGAAAATATTTAGAAGTGGAAAGTTTTATTGAAAGGTTAATGACCTTGAGAAAGAACATGTTTGTGTGAAACAAGACAGAAAATGTGGTTTTATTAAAAAGAAACCTCCCTGCCCTTAATATATTATGTAGGTATATCTTCATATTGGTGTAACCATTGCACCTTATTGGGGTGCAATTGCTAGTAATATAAACACCAAACTGTGTCTTCACGAGCATAAAAGTGACTATTTGTAAACAACAATGACATAATATTGTTGTGCTTAATTTGATAATATATATATTTTTTAAAAACATTAAATTTTCTGTCACTTTTTCGATGAAAAAAGAATAGACTTATCGACGAGAGTGCTATATAGTCGATGATTATTTTGATGATTTCTAGTCACAATTTTGATGACACTTGATTGTTATTTTGATGAGAATGGTATACAGTTGATGACTCTTCCGACCAACATTGGTCGCAAAGATAAATGGTATAGCCGATAATTCTTCCAGGTTGAAGCCATTATTTTGACGGCATGGCCGTCGATAATTCAACCACCATAGACGTTGCAATTTTGACGTCAGTTTTATGTGTCATAACATCAATGAAAAAACTTTGACAACTGTTATGGTCATTTGGTCGACCAATTGGCATCTAAAAATTGACTAAACCTCGTCGAAAAATAAGCTAAAATTTACTAGTGTATGCTACAATTTGCCAAATTTGACACATTTAATTTAAAACAATGACATGGCTAATTCACAAGTACATTTGCTAAATTAAATACATGCATGCAAACCACATTCATGAAATAAAAAGACTTCACAAGGAGGTCCATGTTTCTTTTACAAAGAGGACCTTGGAATGCACAGTATAAACATAAGTTCCAATATTGGATCCCCACATTTAGATCCATGGTCAACTTATCTTGTACACTCATTGCACACATCAGTAGGTCCAATCAACATGATATAAATATAATACATCATCAATACTACATGGGTTGAAAACTATGTATGTAAATCAATCAACTAAGCATAACTTCGGTTTCCAAAACCAACTTTTCATCACAATAGTTTTAAACATTATATAACATCATTTGTGACATCATCATAAACTAAAAATAAATCAAAACATGTAGTATCTCAAGTGTACCCTAATTACATAATCAGGTACTGAGCATATAGCATAGGATTCAACAGATCCTTAAATACATAAGTGTCTCAAATAGTCAAGTATGTCTATGAAATAAGTATTGAAAGCATGGAAAATAAAGTAGTATAAATATGACTGTCTGGTAGGTCTCACATCCACACCCTCTAGGCATGAACCTCCTCCTAGAGTTCATAAAAGAGGTGAGGGTATTGTGATCTCATCTGTATTACATCCTCCCATGAAGTTGTGACCTTGTCATAACAATCCGACTGGACCCTAACTTGGTGCAATGCCTTGCCTCGAAGTGCCAAGGTCTGTCGGGCTAAAATATGAATGGGCTCCAATGCCAACTGCCCATCTGACTCTACCTGTAAGGCATCCCAATTGATCACATGTGAATCGTCATAAACATACTTCTACAAAACTGAAACATGAAACACATCATGGATGTGTGACAGGCGAGGTGGCAAAGCTAAATGGTAAGCAACTAGTCCTATCCTCTAAAGGATCTCAAAAGGTCCAAAAAAATGAGGTGCTAGCTTAGATCCTTTTCCAAAATAGATTGGACTCTTATGCGGTCACACTCTCAAAAAGACCCTATCTCCTATTAAGTAAGCTCGATCAATCCTCTTCGCATCAACATACTTCTCCATATCTCTTTGAGACGCTACCTAATTAAGGTCACCTACTACTCCATACCTCTAACTAACTCAGGACCAATAGAAACTTTTTCCTCGATCCTATCCCAACTAAGTGGTGTCCTGCAAGGTCTACCATAGAGATTCTGATACAGGGGCATACCCAAGGACGTATGATGCCCATTGTTATAGTCAAACTCCCCTAAGTGTAGGTATTCCTCCCACTGGGTTTGATGGTCCATAACATACATGCAAAGCATGTCCTCTAACACCTGATTGACCCTCTTGTTCTATCCATCTATCTCAGGGTGATAGGTTGTATTGAAATTGAGCCTAGTGCCCAATGCTACCTGCAGTTCTCTCGAAAAGAATGAAGTGAAGAGAGAGTCTCTATTTGAGATGATCTTATGAGGTACACCATGCAGTCTAACTATATCCTGCAAGAACACCTATGCCACTAATGGTGCAGTAAAGGTAGTATGCACTGGTGAAAAATGAGACACCTTGGTCAACTTGTCAACTGTCACCATGATGGCATCATGACGACGATATGACATAGGAAGACCAACAATGAAGTTCATAGATATGGTGTCCCACTTCCACACTAGTATCTCATGAGGTTGAAGTAGACCACCCAGATGTCAGTGTTCCACCTTCACCCTTTGGCATTCTAGGTACCTAGCTACCAACTCAGTAATCTACATCCTCATACCTAGCCAATGATATAACTGCCTTAAATCAGCATGCATTTTCTTCACTCTGGGATGCACTGTATAAGGGGCTATATGGGCATCTAGCATGAAAAACTCTCACAATCCTCTGGAAGAAGGTATCTAGATGTGTTCTCTATGACGTAAGAGTCCATATGACTCTAAGGAATAATCTACATACTTCCCCTCAAGGGGTCTCTGAGACCAAATCAACTCACTCACTTCTGCATATAACTCATCATCATGCAAGTGATGAAGAATGCGATCTCTCAAATCTATGCCTGTGGACATATAAGAAAGCTCATGCCGTCTCCTACTCAAGGCATCTATGACAACATTCTCTTTTCCCTTGATACAATGAATATCAAAATCATATTCACACAAGAACTCCATCCATCTCTATTGCCTAGCATTAAGGTTCAGCTGAGTGAAGATGTACTATAGACTTTGATGGTCTGAATGAAGTTTGAATTGATGTCCTAAGAGGAAGTGTCACCATCTCAGTAAATCATGCACCACCGCTACAAGTTCAAGATCATGGGTAGGGTAGTTAAGCTTGTGAGTCTTCAATTTCCTGGACTCATAGGCTATAGCTCGCCCATCCTACATAAGAATTGCCCCTAAACCATCTAAGGAAGCATATGTGCAAACTACAAACTCTGTTGAAGGCTTTGGCACAATAAGAATGGGTGCACTGGTCAATGCTCTCTTGAGCTCCTAGAAAGCTTGATCACACTTCTCAGCCACTCAAACTTCTTTCCCTTTCACTGAAGAGAAGTAATAGGCTGTGCCACTCAAGAGAACCCTTCAACAAACCGTATGTAATAACTGGCTAAACCCATGAAGCTTCTCACTTCAGCCACTGAGGTAGGTGGTGACCAATTCACGATGGCTTCAATCTTCAATGGGTCTACTGAGATTCCATCGCCAGATATTACATGGCCCAAGTACTTGACCTCTGTTCTAAAGAAGGCACATTTTGACAAGTTGCCATAAAGCTGATTATGTCTAAGGCATTGTAAAACTTGTCTCAGGTACTCTTCATGCTCTCTCTCATCCTTCAAATAGATCAAGATATCATCAAGGAATACCACTACAAACTTGTCAAGGAAGGTACAAAATACTCCATTCATAAGACTCATGAATATAGCTAGAGCATTTGCAAGATAGAATGGAACCACGGTGAGCTCATAGTGGCCATATCTTGTGCAAAATGTGATCTTGTAGATATCACTATCCATTATCCTTAACTGGTGATACCTCGACTTAAGGTCAATCTTAGAGAACACTCTGGCACCCTGAAGTTGATCAAACAAGTAATCAATCCTAGGAAGTGGATACCGATTCTTGATGGTTACCTTGTTCAACTGTCGATAGTCCATACACAACCTAAGAGATATGTCCTTCTTCATGAAGATCACAAGTGCACCCCAAGGAGAAACAATAGGAAGAATGTTCCCTTTCTCTAATAGTTCCTCAAGTTGTGTCTTGATCTCATTAAGCTCATTAGTGATCATCCTATAAGGTGCTCTGGAAATTGATTCTGCCCCTGGTATAAGATCTATGTGAAAGTCTACTGCCCTTCAAGGTGGCATACTAGGAAGCTCTGAGGGAAACACATCTGCATATTCTTGTAGTATGGGATGGCCATCCAATGAGGTTTCTTGTTCTACCTCATCTTCCCTATCGTTGATGGTGATAGCAAACATCTGACATCCCTTCCGCATGCTTCGCTTAAGCTACATAGCGAAGATCATACGAAGTGATACAGGCCTCTGGATTCTAGAAGTCACAGTAGTGTTGCCATCATCATTCAAACATTCGACCAACTTCTTACGATCCAAGAGGTGTAACTCTGAGGTCTACTAAGGTGGTCAAACCACTAATTTGAATCGAGCACTCCCTAACCAAAGAGGTAACCAATACTCTAGCTCCTAAAGCTAACTCAACTTCCCATCTAATGTCTTGCCTAGCTTCCACTAGCCTGCAATGCTCCACAACCAATGGAGAAACAAAGGAGTCAGTAGCTCCAGTATCAAAAAGGATAGAAAATGCACTACCTCTGATCATACCAGATGCCTCTGTACCCTTGATAGATCCTAAAAAGGGTGGAGGGTTAAGTCGAAGTAGCTCCCTAATCTGATCACCTGTATCAGGAGGTGGTCTCTCATATATGCAAACCTCATCTCTAGGTGGAGTCTTTGGTCCCCTGATGGAACCAACCTCTGGCTCGGCCTGAACCTCTACAAATCTAGAAGGAGGACTCCTACTATGTTCCTTGGCTGAGGAACCACGTCCTTTCGTACCCTATTGTACATTCTAGGGTACAACTGGAGGCATACAATCAAGAATGAGTCCTGCAAGATTTTGAAAGGCTTGAAGTAATTATGCATTTGCATTAAGAGGTGGTTCAGGAGGCGGAACCTGGTTCTCCTCTTGAACCCCTACCTCTGGCTGTACCTCTTCATGGGATGAAGAGACATGCCTATGTCCACATCCATGTCCATGTCTATGAGCTAATCAGGTGAGTGGTGGCATCCTACACACATAACAACACAAAAGTTTAGCAACTATGAAGCGGGTTAGGTTCCCAAAGTTAACTAAACCGTGCTCTAATACCAAGATGTCATGCCCAAAAGTTGAGCAACACACAACTACAATTTTTTTTCTAAATTCTACTAACCTACTAAACTAAACATACTTACGCAACTAGGAAATGAAGCACCAGCTAACACAAGTTTATGTGTGCACGCAAAATGGTGTAGAGAGAAAACAAATGACAGGGGTATCAGAGTGTCTAAAAACACCCCAAGGGTCAAACCATACTAGGTTGACCAAGTTTGACCAAGTTTGACCAAAAGTCAAACTTCATCATACAGCTCTAAATAAAGCTACAAGGTTACTTAGGCTACTAGCTTCGGCTGGTACATAAATCGAGATAGTTGACTAAAAGTCAACTAGATTCGACCAAAAGTCAACCATGCACCGAAAAATGTGCAACCAAGCTAAAAGGGTATAATACACAACCAAAATTACTTGGGCATGCAATTCGAGGTGTTTGACCAAGGTTTGACCGAGACTTGACCAAAAAGTCAACTGTGCCAAAACATGATCGACAAGGTTCTATAAGCGTAAAACTTGCCAAGGATAGAATTATGCACGTAAATAGAGGTGATGTCAAAGGTTTGACTAAGTTGACCAAAAAGTCAACTGTGCATAAATTCAGCTTAATATAGGTATTGAATACAAACAACATGATAGGAAGAGGTTGTGCGTGCAACCGAGATGGTTATCTCAGGTTTGACTGGGGTTGACCAAAGTCAACTGTGCACGAAAATTGACCTTTGAGTCTAGAGGGGTCATTAAGACCCTAGACGAGGCCATCGGGAGAAGATAATTCACCTTATTGTTAGTAATGATTCCAAAAGGCTAAAAAGGCTAAACATATCATAAAGATAGATTTAATCCAAAAATCTAAATAAAATAGGTCAACTCAATTAAATCCAAGAAAATAAATATCCCTAAGGAATTTTCAAACTTAATCTAAATTAGATTAAATTTAACAATTTTACCTTCCCAATTCTATTAAAATAATACTTAATTTAATACTAACCAATAAAATCTAATTAAATAAATATACAAATTAATTTATCTAGAATTAAACATGCCCGAATTTGACTTAAATAAAATAAATTTATTAATCTAATATAATAATTTTAAAAGTTACTATCAAAGCTAAACTTACCTTATATTTAATCAAAATCACATATATGTATTAAACAAATCTAAAACCCCTTTAATAATAACCATAATTTTAAACTAATTACTCTAAAAATAAACAAATCCAAATTTAACATCATTATTAACAACTATTCTGAATTTAAGAGAATATATATATATATATATATATATATATATATATATATAAGATCTTTAAAGAAAACATGATTCAAAGATTTTAAAACTTATCATTTAATAGAAAACAAAACATAATGAAAAATTCCCAACTTTTGGGGTCTACGGATATCTTCTTCTCAACCCCTACGCGAGAGGACACGGCCGATCGCACCAGGCGAAGGCACGGCGGAAGAAGGGGTGCGCGGAGGAAGGGAGAGAGGAGCCGAGGAGCAGTGAGGGAAGGGGAGGCCAAGCGGAGGGTGGGGAAGGCTGGCGACGGTGGCGGCAACGGTGCTCGGCACTAACAGTGCCACCACAGTGGGGCATGACTGACGTCTTGTTTCCCACTATGTTCAGCACAATGGGTGGTCGAGCCTCACGCGGCCCCAAAACCCTAAATGCAAGCCCATAAAATAATAATTTTTTATTTTTTTATTTTTTTTAAAAACAAATGTTTTATTTATAATGTGAGCGCCCAGCGCAGTATCCAATGGTTTAAGAATTTTTCTTAAACAAGCTTACCTTAATTTAATTTATTTACATGCATTTAATTTAATAAATAAAAATAACATTTTAGATATTAAATACATTTATTGGTGTAATATTTGACTGTACCCTAAAATAGGGGGTACATAGGGGAATTTTAAAAAGAATAAAATTACATATTTGGACTCAATAATTCAATCTAAACATATCGAAGGAAACAAAAATTAGTTTCGAGCATTTTTATTTTTTTTTGATAAATTTTCAAGAATATTTCTAAGTGCCAAATTTATTATGATTATTTAACCTTATTGAAATAATTCTCACACCTATTCTAAGCATGAAAATTTAATAGGTTTCATAATCCAATTTGACTATATATTGATCTCAATTTTGACATTAGTATTTCCATAATTACATTTTAACTTTAGAAATTACCAAGTTAAATAAATGGTTCAAGAATATAACAATTTCTTTCAAACTATTTTTTTTTTTCAATAATATCAACGTACAACAAGAAGAAAATAAGGATTTTAAATATTTGCATCATACTCCATTTCCATAACTTAGTGTAGTCGATATCCTTAAATTCTGTGTTTCCCTTAATACATTAAAATTCAAAATAGGATTTACATTCGAAAGAGGGATTACAAGAAAGCTTGATTCCAACTTTACATTGAAAAATGTATAGAAATAACAAATTTAACCATGAGCTACTCAAGTACAAATTTTAACTTTCAAAACTGTCAGCTCCAAGATTCCTGTTGTACACCTGATAGAATAAGGTTGACCACGAAGGCTCACCTCTCAACCTAAGCCTTTTCAAGGCCACCCCTAATCTAGGGGATCCAAATTGGAACGGGGTTCAACAAACAACCATAGCATGAAGGAAACAAGAAAAACCCAAACATTATAAAATGATATTCCCAACTGGGTTTTACAAGGGGAAGACCTCCAAGAGACCTTCCTGAAAAATGGGTTAGAGGTGGAATACTAGGTGGAGAACTCATAGTACAAATTCAAATTTCCCAAGCCACACATGGACTTGGGAAGACCATCTTCAAGAAGATTCGGTAAAACTCTCCTTATGCCCCCAGGTGCCCGTAGGCCATACTAGGCATCATGGGTATCGTGGAACCCCATGTATTATCCCTCCACACATGGGAGACTCTACACAACCTGGGTCTACTTCCTACTACCCCCTTCAAGGTTACTCCACCCTCCCTGAGGTGAGTAAACCTTGAAGAATCCCATCCCAAACTGCAATCACAAATTTAAAACAACTGTTTAACTAAAATATAAATTCTAAAATATGAACCATGAGAGGCCATGGACTCCATTAATGGAGCTCCAAGCTCAAACACAAGCAAGAAATAACAAAACATCACAAGGGACTACCTTTTTCCAATCCAAGGTTGAAAATATGAAAACTTTGAAGCTCCTTCCAAAGCTAGCCTCTTTCCTAAGCTTTTTCCAACAAGAGTGGTCTCCAAATCTAGAGAGTGGGTGAACAACTAAACCCTTCTCCAAGCTCTCCCTAAATAGGCCAAACTCCTAGAATCTAGGGGCCAATCAGAAGAGGGGAAGAAACTTCCATTCTCTTCTTCCCACTTGCCTTCCTTCACCATAAATGGAGTTGAAGACAAATTTGGGAAGAAGAGAGAGGTTAACCAAAACCTCACAACTCTTCAAATTCGCCCAACTTTGAAACCTTGACTTTAGGGGAGTCATAAATGAGTTTTAAGGCTCTTAATGGGCTAAAAAATACCCCTAACCCCAAAGGTATCAACCTGGGTAGCTAAAATTGACCCCAGTTAACCTATGGGAGACCAAATGGCCCTCCTAAACTCCAGCTAAAGTTTACAAACGGATTGCAGGTCTTGGTTGACTATCTAGAAACTTCCCAACCCAAGGTAAGTTGATTCTACCCTAAGGTAATCTCCTAGTCAAACCCTTGACCCAACTAATTACAAATTACTAACCATGTCAACACATATGCTACAATTTGAAAAATTTGGCACATTTAATTTAAAACAATGACATGGCTAATTCACAATTACATTTTCTTAATTAAATACACGGATGCAAACCACATTCATAAAATAAAAAGACTTCACAACGAGGTCCACGTTTCTTTTACAAAGAGGACCTTGGAATGCATGGTATAAACAAAGCTTCCAATATTGGATCCTCACATTTAGATCCATGGTCAACTTATCCTGCAGACTCATTGCACACATCAGTAGGTCCAATCAACATGATATAAATACAATACATCATCAATATTGCATGGTTTGAAAACTATGTATGTAAATCAATCAACTAAGCATAACTTCGATTTCCTAAACCAACTTTTCATCTCAATAGTTTTAAACATCATTTGTGACATCATCATAAACTGAAATTGAATCAAAACATGTAGTATCTCGAGTGTACCCTGATTACATAATCAGGTATTGAACATATAGCATAGGATTCAATAGATCCTTAAATACATAAGTGTCTCAAATAGTCAAGTATGTCTATGAAATAAGTACTGAAAGCATGGAAAATAAAGTAGTATAAATATGACTATCTGGTAGGTTTCACAAAAATATCATCTTTAAAAGAGAAACAAAGATTCAATCATCTAGCCCCCTGTAATCAAGAGGAAGAGGAATCTTTGAACAAAGGAATCAAACTCTAACCCTGGAGCCAGGGCAATAATTTATAAAGAACATAATTTGCAGAATAAAGAAGAGGTGATGACCTAGGACAACAACCTCTCACATAAAAGGATATCCATAGCCAAAATCTCAGTCAATATAATGAAATAATGTTGCAAGATAAATAAATGCCACTAAGCTAAGGAAAGTAGATCCCTAGACAAAAAGAAAGAAGGAAGAACCTTGCCCCCCAAGGATGAAAGCAAGGGATACCTTTGCAAAACAAATGTCTTTAGAAAAGATATCTTGAATATAAAATAGAATCTATGGATGATTATAAACATAATACAAAACCATAGGGAGAAAATAAAGAATACCAATTAAGCTCAAGACCACATATATGATAAGAGCCTTATGGATCCTAGGAGACTGAATGAAATACCTCTTGCCCCCTAGTCATGAGACAAGAGAATAAAAGATCTATATTATGGAAAAATCAAGGGGAGGCTCCCTATCAAAGTTATGAGGGAATTGTAAAATTGCACGAGAGTGAGATATAATTCCTAAAGCAGCTCTTTCTCTAACATATAACTTGAAATGCACACAATCGACAAGTAAATATGTGTTACTATAATGAAAAGGACATTTGTACTAGGGATAACTTTAAGAAACCCCCTTTTAGGAAAAAGTGTAAAATCTTGATGAATCATACATTATTTTAGGGGGGAATTTGTTTTAATGCAGACGATTTTTTTTTTCAAATCCATGATTTTTCATAGTTTGTATTGCCGATTTTTTCCCCGCCGAATGAAAATTTCATAAATTGCTGGGGAATAATTTTCTTTTGAAGTAAAAAATTATAATATATGAGGCGAATAATTTTCTTTTCAAGTAAAAAATTATTAAATATGAGGCAAATAATTTTCTTTTGAAGTAAAAAATTATAATATATGAGGTGAATGATATTGTTTTGAAGGGAAAAAAAAATTTTGTATTGGCGAATTTTATGTACCATTTAAAAATTTATTTATTTTATTGTCTAATTGTTCATTAATTATGGGAAAATAATATTTTATTGGTGATTTCCAAAAGATGGGACATAACACAGACACGTAACCTAACCTAACATACATAGTTATAACTAATAGATGTTGTAACAGACACGTAGGATAAAGTTCTCACAATTGATAATCTCATAAAAAGAAGCCTAGTTATAACTAATAGATGTTGTCTCTGCAAAAATGATGAGGAGAATATCAACCATATGACAATTCATTGTCCTTTCACTAGTCAAATATGGGGAAAATTCTTTGATCTAATGAATATGGAGTGGGTGTTCCCTCATAACATTCAGGAGCTATTTATGTGCTGGAAACCACCGACTAAAAATAAGTTTTTAATCTCCTTTTGGAATTTCTTCCTACCCTTTTTGTGCTGGGGGGTATGGAAAGAAAGGAATGAAAGAATTTTTAGGGATAAGGAGTCCAACTGGGAGAGTATTTTTCACAAGATTAAGAGTGCTTTGTTGGAGAACTTGGGGTTGATAAAGAACTATCATGATCCAAAGAATGAGTGGGAGGCCAAAGTTTATAAGAAGTGGAAGCTTGAAGGAAGGAAAGTTCTAATCCAAAGAAATCTGAGGGAAGAGGCTAGGTGGGACTGTCCTCCTAATGGATGCGTCAAAATCAATTTTGACGGTGCCTCTAAAGGCAACCCCAGAATTGCTGGTTGTGGAGTGGTTATCAGAGATGAATTTGGGAATTGCAAAGGGGCTATGGCTATTCCTATAGGCTTCAACACCAATCAGGTGGCGGAGGCTAATGCTACTCTCTATGGGTTGTTACTTTCCAAAAGGAAGAATTATAACAAAATATGGATTGAAGGGGATTCCCTGAGTATTGTAAATTTTTTGAAGAACGCTTTGACCCCTTCATGGTCCATAGACAATGTTTTAAGTAAGGAGAAAAAAATTATTGATACCTTCAAAAAATGCATGATATCCCACATTTTCAGGGAGGCAAATTTAGTGGCTGACTGGGCTGTGAATGTGGCTTGTAAAAGCCAGGTGGAAATTGAGTGGAATGATGGTTTAGATATCCCTTGTGATGGATCATCATTAATTAGTAAGGAGAGGACGAGGAGTAAGCAACACATTTTGAATGAAGAGATCATTAATGAGTATTGAGTGCAAAAATCTATGTGACTATCATGAATGAGAATGGCTTGATTTCAAGACAATTATTGGGGTCCTTTGGCATGATCTATAGGTTGTGAATAACATTAATAATGTTTATTACAGTTCAAAGGCAAAGTTGCAGAGAGAGGAAATTCATTTGAACTTCGGATTTCTATTATTTCACAAAGCCATGGGAGGCAGAAAGAGGAGATGTGAACCGATAGACTGTAGTGACTAGAAACAAAATAAGGAAATTTGGAAAATTATCAAACAAGGGGGTCTAGGAAATTTTTTGGAGAGATTACATGGAGGGAAAGTGGCGGTGACCAGAAATTTCACCAAAACTTGGAACAAGGGAAGTGTTCTGGTGGGCATGCAAAACATGGAGGTAACGGAGGAAGTGGTTGCTGAAGCGACTAGCTTGATGACTAAGGCCATCAAATTCTACAGGGACAGGAAGATTTCAGACAAAGCCTTGGAGGATTTTGCACCCACGAAGTAGGAGAGAGACTGTATGGTTAAGGTGGACAATTTGTACTTTAACCCTAAGTTCATTTCTAGGCCCTGGCACCTTGTTTTATTTGTTATCATAGGCTACATTACCCTTGATGGTCGGTATACTAAAATCTACAACCACCATCTTACTCTTCTGAACCATTTTAGGCACAGGGTTAAGATTAATTTTCCTTTCTATTTACTGAGTTCTTTGAATGCTTCCCTCCTTCACTAGCAAAGGGATCCAGAGGGTGATCATGTCTGCCATGAAGGGCTCATGGTCCTCATATTTGAGGTGTTGAAGTCGAAGAAGGTGGAAAGATCTTGGCTCAATAGAAAAGCCCTGGAGGACTATGATACTGATGGGAAGGAGTCTGAGGAGCCTTTTATGGAGGAAACAAAAGATGAAGAGGGGGATTCTAAGGATTACCAGGAGGATAGCCCTAAGGAAATAAAAAAGAAAAGGAAGATGGAGGATTCTACTACTGACATGGAATTAGAGGAAGAAGAGAGCAGGGAGGAGAGGTCCAAGAAGCAGGGGAAGAAGAGATCGAAACCTATTAGCAATCATATCAGAACTAAAACTGGGAAGAAGAAAGTTGCGAAGAGGGTCTTCATATCTTCTGATGAGGGTTCCTCTTCCCAGGGAAAGAATGATCAAGAAAACTATGTGGAAAAAAGCCCTGTTGTGGAGGAGAGTGGGCATACCGGTAAAGATGTTTGGGTTGAGGAAAAACTCCAGCAAGAAGTTGCACAAGACGTGACTAATATTGAGAAAGATGGGTATGAGAAGGAAAATGCCAACCTAGATAAGGAGAAGGTGGAGAATCCTAAGGAGAACATGGAGGAAGAGAACATGGGTCCTAAGATTAATGAGGGGAGGAACAAGGATTTTGAGAATTTGGGGTGCTTGGCCTTCTTGTCTATCCTTAGCATAATGAAGAATGAAATCACTGTGATGAAGTCCAACATCCACCAGCTACAAAAAGAAATGGGGATTCTTAAAAGGATGAACCTGGGGGAGAAAACCTTGGGCTAGACTATTGATGAGCTCATTGACATTATTTCCAAAGTTTAGGGTGTTGCTACCTTCAATGACAGACTTAATGCCATGGAGGAGAAAATCCAATGCAGTAATGTTTTAACCAGGAAAGTTGAGACTATGGAAAAGAGAATTTACAAGCTAGAGAAGACCATGGGGAATATTGCAAAACAGAGCTTTTTTGTCCTCAAGGCTTCAAATGAGCACATGAAGATCTTGGTTGACAAGTTTGATAACAGGAAAGGGAACCAAGAGATCATAGAGACTAAAGAGGAACAGGGACCTAGCAAGCGTAAGAGATCCAGGTCCAGGATGGTGGAAGATGGCAACAAGAATGACATGGAAGAATTGAAGCTATCTGCTGCAAACATGCAGATTCTTGCAGATCAGGCTTCAGAGCTGATGAAATGTGTTTAGATAGCAGCTTGCTGTCTTTCTTTCCTTTTTTGTTGTCCTTTGTCTTTTGGCTGGTCTTTGTGTTTAAGGACTTGTTTGTGATGCTTTTTTTGGTGCTGATGCACTTGAACTATTGGAGCTTAAATGTTTTATCTATTATCTCTATGTAAAAGGTTTCAGGTCCTTTCAAAACCTATTTTTACGTAATCAAAACATACATAGTCATACATTTTTTTATAATGTTAAATGTATTATTTGAGACCGTCTGATGATCCAAGATCAATGGCTGAAGTTTAATTTCAGCCCCAAATTCTTGAAGGAAATAGAGTTGTCAAGGAAGGCACCAAAATGTTGACACGTAGCAAATTAGGGTTGTCAACTTGTCTGTAGACTATAGTGTACACATTATTTAGCTGTCACACACCACTTCCAAATTTGTACAGGTGATCTAACTGATTTTTGACTGTTTTGCATTTATGGGAAAGATTTACTACAAGATATGAAATATTTAGGACAAAATTTTAATTTCTCACACACATGCATTTAGGGGAAAGATTTACATGAAAGATTTAGAGACATATTAAGGACAATGGATTTAATACCATTAAAGGAAAAATAATTTATTGCTAAGTAACGATCAAGGATTGAAGGGCTATTTATAGACGATCTAGCTTCATTATTCATCGATTCATCTTTGGCCTTTGCTAGTCTGCTAGATAATTTGTTTGTTTAGGGTCTGCACTCTGTACTCTGCAAATAATTTGTTTTTAAGTTTGCTGAAGTTTTACTATTTTAGATGGACACTCCAATTAGGCTTAAATGCACATCTGAGGAGGCCTAGAAGGCTTTTTTGGGTTCCTTTTCTGATGAAAACTTAGAATCTATTTGTTAATGTTGTTGTGTTCATATAAATAGGAGTGGGGATCCCTTGGGCAAGTGAAATACCCAAACTTCTCCTCCCAGGCTAGAATGTAACCATGCAGCCTTTTCTGTTGAGCCTGACTGGTGGGTAGTTGAAACACCTTAGGAAATGGGTGCTGATTGCTAGGGATTTTCTTCGTAAGTGGTTTATGCTTTACAAAGAGGAGGCTCAGGTAGGGCAATACGGGTGGCTCAATGAATTCTCACAGTTAATCATCTCTGCAAAATTCTACTTAGATGGAGCCGAAGGGCAAAATCACTAGTGGACTACTAGTGGTTTTTTTTTTATAAAAACATACCTCATTTTTGGGTTTTTTTTGTTTATAGTATAATAGTAGGTTTCCGTTTGTAGTATTGTACTGGAAGTGCACAATGTAATTATAATTTTATGAAAAAGTACAATGAAAATTTTGCAAGCTTTAGCTCATTTCAATTTGTGTTTTATGGGTACAAAAAATGGTTTTTAGACTTCTTTGTCACTGTGATTGCAATATTTTAATTAGTTTCTTTATCTGTGTATTTGACATGTATGATGTAACTTGTAAGTATGTTTCAGTAGAAATAAGGAAACGTTCAAATGATGCGGATGGTATTTCTATTTTTAAATCTGAATATTTAAAATGTATCACAGTTGTACAATGTAGACAATGGTAGTTAATATGAAAGATTTATAGAATCTTGAAGGACAAATGAATTAATAAGGTTAGAGAAAAAATTTATGGTTTTCTAATTATAATGTATGAGAATAATATGTGATTATAATTATCAACGTTAAAGTTATAATCAATAAAAAATATCATTTTAACATTACGTATACAATATAATCAATTTGAAGGACAAATGAATTAGTAAGGTTAGAGAAAGAATTTATGGTTTTCTAATTATAAGGTATGAGAATTATATGTGATTATAATTATCAACGTTAAAGTTATAATCAATAAAAAATATTACTTTAACTGATAACTCATGTTTGGGAGACCTAGTGAGTTAGCGACCAAACAAATGAGAAATCTCATAATCTCTAAACACTAACTTAAGTAATATTATTAAAAAATAGTGCATTTTGAATTTTTACTATTCAATTAAATAACTCTAAATGTTATTAACTTATTATCCATTATTAATTAATATCTATAAAGGAAATAATAATAGTATAACATTTAACAATGTCCATTGCAAATAACTACTGTTGGATGAGCACAGATCGACGATGTACAATGGACTTTGGGATGAAAAGGAAAAGCAACCCCATCTTTTCAAACCCGTTCTAGAATCATGACACGTGTCACTAAACACGTTCCACTTGTAGTCTCCCACGGTCCACCAACAATCTCATTTCAATTTGATGATGACGTGACATGTCTGACTTGTGAGGTGAGTCAGCCCGACTAGGTGAGTTAATGGGACCCACGGGGACACCATACCACTCAGTGCACTCCCAAGATAGTGACTAACAATGACATAATGACTATTGGATGATTGTAGATAAACAACCAAAGTTGTATTTCAAGTCGAAAGGAAAAAGAAACCCCATCTTTTCAAACCGTTCCAGAATCATGACATGTATCACTAAACACATTCCACTGATCCACTTGCAGTCTTGCACATCTTACCAACAATGTCATTTGATGATGACGTGACATGTCTGACTCATGAGGTGACTCAGCCATCAGGTGACAAGGTGAGTTAATGGGACCCATAGTGCCACCACACCAGATAGTGACTAACATTGCATTGACATTATGACCATTGGATGATTGTAGATCAACGACCGAAGCTATATTTCAAGCTAAAAGGGAAAATAAATACAACTTCTTTGCAAACCCATTTTTGAGTCATGGCGCGTGTCCACTCACATGGTTAGTGACAAGTGTGATGATTGTAGATTGTAAACTTTTTGTGCTTTAAGTTTCCAATCGAATTTTTCATTTATAAGTATAAGTTATTAAGTAGTCTGTAGTACAAATTTCTAGGTTGAGGATTGAGGTCCAAGGAAAGAAACAAAGTCTATCATCTCTTGAGTCTCTTCCCAATCATAGTTTGCAAAAATTGAAACTAAGGGTAACAGGTAACTACTAAAATCCTGAACACCTAGGTCCCACATTTTAAATTTTTCAAATCTCTTGATTTACAACTTTACTGTTTATATTATAGAAAAAAAAAAGTATCCTGTTACTTGTTAGGGTTTAATTTTGAATCACCCTTGTAAATTGTAGGCTTGTAGCTATGTATAAATATTTGAATTTTCCTATGAGTAAATAGTACATGTCATAGAGAGGGTATTTGCATTGGAATATGTACGACAGATGGAGAGCACAGATGTACTCTTTAATGGTTAGCAAAAGAAAATGATATTTCCTTCCTTTCCTTTCTCATTTGGAGGGTTTGCATTTGAGAGAAGAGGATTCAAAGTGGCACAAGCCATTTTTATAATTTTTTTCTTTGATGTTGATAGTCACTGGCAGTATGATCCACTCAACATAATTGAAACAAAGCTTAGAGAGAATGGGAAATCTGCAAGCAAATGTCAACATGAAAATATGCCATTGATTGAAAAATTTAAAAATATAGATTCCTGAGACGAGGTCAAAAAAGAGATGGAGAAATATGTTGCTGAAAATAATATGTCAATATAGGAATTGTCATCACAAATTATCTCATTACACAAATAGAAAGGAAAAGTACAGGCCATGACATCGTACAATTTCTACTAGAAAGTTGCTCAACCATCTACAAAATCTATTCCAAATGACCTAATGGATGAATGTATGGATGATAATTAGAGTTGAGCCAAAATTCATGATTTTTGGGAAATGAGGAAGAATCTCGGTGAGCCAAAGACCTCTAAAGATCTTTATGAGGTGGAAGAGGATAAACTGTTTAACGACTTGTGGAATAAGGAGCATCTAGCTAAAACATATGTCATCGATAATGATGACTATGACTAGGATTCTGTGAATCCCACATCCAGTGTGAATCCCACAATTAGTAGAGGAGTTGATGAGTCTACAAAAGATAAATATACCAAAGGGGCAGATATTATACAAAAATGGGCTACCCAAGTTTTGGTGGTTTGGGTCCTAGTGGACAAGGGGTTTGATCTACACCTAACCCACTAGCTCCACCAAAACATGGTGAGAAACCAGGCCTTGGGGTTGGAGTTCAATCATCATATTCATCAACTCAGTCAATTCCATTAGTTCTAGCTTCAAATACAATTCCACCTATTCCAAGCACTTAGATTCAATCTATATCAATTTCCACTCCCACAACTGTGGATATCAATCCAAAAAGGACATTACAGATAGACATGAAAATAATGGTTCCCAAAGATCAAGGCAGTGTAAAGAAGAAAAAGGTTATGACAAGTATTAGTACAACAATGTCAATGGTGACTGTGAGTCCAACAATTACCCAACCTTCAAGACAAAACCCTCAAAACAATCAAAAAACTCCACTTGTAATGGGTCAGGGTGTTGCTAATCCTCATGGTGGAATTAGAAGAACCACATGCAACATATGTGGAAGCTTATACATCAATGCAAGTGCTATTTGACCATTCAAACATTCAATTGTATCACAAAACCCTGATTTTTTGTTACAATGATTTTGTAACTCACTATGAACAATCAAAAAATAGGAATAGACAAAATAGTAAGACAATGAAGATGGAAGTAGTTGTTGCATCTCATGATGTAGAACCTGCATCCAATAGGTTATTTATCATATATGACCCAAATAAAGATATGATGGAATTCATGGTTGTTATGCCCCCAGCTAGAGATAACAATCGACCAGAGTCAGTTAGATCCATCTCAATTTCAAGTTAGCACCCTCCAAATGGATTTATCCAAAATTAAAAATGTGGACAAGATAAATGTGTCGAAAATGACCAACCAAGTGGTCTATAGTTCACTCATGAAGTTGGAGAGAGAGAAAGGAAAGCTTCAGGGCACAATAGATAAGTTAAAGGTAGACTTGGAAAATGTAAAGGCAACTGAGAAAGTAGCAGAAAATAGGTGCAAAGAATTAGAGAGAAGGATAAAAAATTCATCCTCTAAAGAAGCAATTGGACAAAAAGAACATATGGACACAGAACTGAAAACTCTGAGGGAAAAATTGGAACAGAGTGAAAAAAAACTTGAGGATGAAAAAGCCTCTTCATTAAGTTTATACAAAACTTGGAGAATGCGGGACATGCAAACAATAAGTTGAAGAAAGAATTGGAGAATAAGAGGGTAAAAATAGAACAATGGGAAGAGAAAGCAGAGCAAATAAGACAACATAGTGAACACCAGTTCTCAGAAATGAGAGAAGACCTAAAGAAGGAAAATAATACAATTAAAAATTATGAAAACATCTTGAATGACCATGTAAATAATACAGTCAAGAAAATAAAAAAATTCTTGTGGGGGAAAATAAAGATGTCTGGTGATAGGTTGTGTGATTGGTTTAAATTGAACGAAACTCTTACAGATGTTTTTGGGAAGCTGAAAGAGCACATTGAGAAGAACAAAAGTTTTTGTCAAAGATAGAAAACTACAAAGCAGATTATGCAAGAAATCAATAGAACTAGTGACAGGCATTTGGAAAGCAAGGGAATTCAGGACCATGTTGGTGCAACAATAAAGGCAACCTCTGTATTTCAAAAATGTCAGAAACTAACAGAAGCAGAAGAAACTCTTGTCTTATTCAGGCCAAAGCTCGCCAAGATGAGTAGTAAAACAACCAAATTGATATCTCTTGGTTTGCTGAGTCCTGGTTCTAATTACTCATAAACAATTTTTCTTGGAAGAGAAGCTTACAAAAAAAATTTGGAGGACACAATGACATCTGATTTAGGGAACCTTCCTCGGGACAGAACTCATGAAGGCATTGCAAAGTCCATAAAAAATTTACAAATTTGAATGCAATAATGGAAGGAACATTGCTTTCAACTCCCTCTTCCAAGTATGGATGGATGATGAGGTTGCAGGTCATTTACTATAACATCACAAATTTTGCCCTTCCAACCGATGAAGAATGGAGCATACTAAAGAAACTGACAGAATCAACTTCATCTCATCAATCATAGTATTTGAAAGTACTTTCAGTTTCAATCATCTCTATATCTTTAGTATATATCTTTGATATTATCCTAAATACTAGAGTCTAGAATTGAGTTTAAAGTAACAAGTTTGAACTTTGTTTTTTGAACAAGATCAATGTTACAGTCTTGCAGATGTTATTGCCAATGCTAATTTACTAAACCAGCTTGTCAAATGCAGAAATGTACAACTAAATTTGTAGAGATGTTGTAGACTTGTAGTTGTCTTACTACTTTAGATTTTGAGACTTCACATTAGGAAAATCAACCTGAAGCTGTTGTTGCTCCCTTGTTTCTATAAAAGGGAATTCAGGGTCATTGGCTTAGGGTAATGAAATTGAAATTGGGCAATGTGTGAATTGCAAAATTGCCAATGGGTATTGAGTCATTGAATTTTGTAAAAAGAATCATAGAGTTGTGTTCTTACTAGTATTAATGAATGAATTGTTAGATTGTATCATATTTGTAATTAAATTAATGAGAATCAATATTTCTAACTCTAAGAATTGTAACATATGAATTGCTATGTTGTCAAAAAAATAATGAAAAACCTACAAGAATTGTACCATATGGGCTGAATAATGCAAATGAAAACCATTATTAATTGTGGAATTGAATCTTGAATCTTGATGACATTATCAACCACATTCATGTTTTTGACATTGGAAATTTGGAATATGCTATTATGCATGATTGATGATGAGATATAGAAACTGACAGTAGACTTCAGGAAAAAGTTTAATAAATACCTAGGACCTGCTACTTCTACAATGGTTCAACTTCAAGATACCACATCATATCATTATTGAGATCGTCAGATTCATTTCCATCAACTTCATAGCTTCCTTGGTTCTTCGATATGTTTTCTTCACTCTGCATACCTCCGCTTAACTGATGTTCACTGCTAGTAGTACTAGTACTAGTAAATGATTCAATGACATCACTGTCTATGGCATTCCCAATCCCACTTTGGTTTGAAATGTTTCCCAACCCTCTTCTCTGACATTTCTTCCTCCACATTTTCAGTTCCCTTTCATAAGGAAAAGTATTGACTTCATACCTGGATGTATAGAGCCTCAAGCAATTTTCAAGATTCTTGTCTAGTTTGTTTCTTAGCTTTGACTTTAGGAATCCCAAAGCACTGAAAAATCTCTCATTCTCCACTGACCCCAATATCACGGTCAGACATAAATCAGTAAGCTTGAAATATTCTGATATTGAATCAATCAACATTTCACTCTTAGCTAGATTTTTCCAAAGCCTTGATACCAATCCATCTTCACCAGGGCTCTACATAATATTATATTGTTCCCTCATTGTTATTGAAAAATGACCTGATTTCTCTCTCAAATGATTTTCATGTAAAATTCCATTTAGATTTATTCCATTTAACTCTTTGGTTTTGCAGAAATGATCTATCAAAGTTAGTAGCTTAGTTTTAAAATCTTTCAGATTATTCAAACTCCAATATCGAGGAAACACGATAGCCATAGATTCAAGTAGTTTGACTGGAGGGAATCTTTCTCTAATCTATGTGGAAAGATCAAAGGCAATGTGATTCACAGAAGCTGTTACAGACTCAATGATCTTGGTAAAGTCTTCCCTTTTAATACTTGATACTCACCTCCTAGGGTTCTTTCCTAGTTCCTCAGACTCGATCCTGGCAAAGTAGTGCATTAGTATCTCAACTCCATGAACTTCTGCACATAACTCCCCATTTGCACCAATTTTTAAAAAGTTATCAAGATTGTCCAAATCTATGATTTTCAACCAGCTAGAAAATTTTACATCATCGACACATAATCGACAGAGATTATCGAGCATCACACATGTCAATTTACACAACGCAACATATTCTGCAATATACATAGCTCTTTGCTAGGCCTTTTTCATTAAATTTATCATTTCCTCAAGCATGGGGAGAAAACCTTCTAATGTTAAGTGTGTCTCTACATTACTTAACATTGTCAACATCATAGGAAATTTTGGTTTCCCTGCTTCGTCACAACTTGAGTTCATTAGACCAAGCAATGATTGATATTCTAAAAAAACTTGATGTGCTGGTCCATCCAAAGAGATCCATCTGGTATCATTATCCTTAAGAAGCTTGTTCCCATAGGTTAGTCCTTCGGCAAAGTGTTGAAATTCCCTCAATCATTTCGGACTTCGACAAAAGTATTGGTAGAGCTCTTTGATTAAAACTTCAATTTTTTGTACTGGAGCATGCTTGCTGACAACTCCAAAAGCTAGATTCATTTTGTGGGCCATCTAGTGAATGGGAGTAATGTAGGGTGCATAAGAAGATTGTATCTTTGTGTGAAGACTGCCCCTATGGCCTTGCATTACTAAAGCTCCATCCACTCCAACACACACCAGCTTGTTGGCAATCGTCATGTCATCTATACCTCCATATTCAATTAGAGAACTCTTTACTAGTTCAAATAAATTTTCCGTTGTCTCAATATCCTTCATTTTAGAAATAGTTAGTAGATGAGGTTGGCGACCAAAATTTTGCATAGTATAAACATGCATGCATACCTCGGAATTATTGTCTACTGGTGTAACCTCATCTAAAGACAATGCAATAAAATTTGACTCTTTAATTTTTGCCTTCAGATCCTATTTTTCAACCTTGGCAGGATAACTTGCCCATTCCTGTCCACTGTTTACTGACCAATGACTGATAGGATAGTTACAAACTTTCAAAAAGTGTAATAAAGCACTCAATGATGGGTAGTCTATCATAGGATGCCCTCTGCTCAAAATATTAAACACAACACTTAACTAAACAACTTTTCCCATTAGTTCTACTTCCAATGCTTTTCCAAAACAAGCTTCTGATGAACTACAATTGATTTAGAACCTAATTGAAGATCTACAATTAGAGATCACCGAGTTGTTGATTAGATATGTAATATGATTAAATCAGTAATATGTTGTCATTGATGTCAACTAGTTTGACAACACTTATTTTGTAAGTTACTATACCTAAACATCTGTAGAAAATGAGTAAAAGAGATGAAGAATAGAAATATCTACATGAGGAAGATGTATATGACAGATGAGGATAAGAAATACATTGGGTAACTTTTTGATGAGTCTATGAACTTATGTTATTGACTTGATTATATTTCATTCATCTATGATGAGGAAAAGAGCTGAAAGACACAAGGCAGTGTGGTCGGTTGATGAAGCATCACAGTATACACCGATCAATGTAGTGTATACTAAGAATAGTATAAACTGAGCTTGTGTTCACCGACACATTTTTTTGTTAACCGAGCAAGAGAAAGGAACTAAAATATTAGTTTAGACATTAAGCATTAATGAGCTGGAAAGTACATCAAAATCAGTGATGGAGATAATGTTTGTTACAAAGATCAACAGCTAGCATAATTCAAGGAAGATCTAAAGGATGAAATCAAAATGTGTTACTGGCACATCAACCAAGGAAGGTTTAAGTGGCAAAATGGATGAAGGAGAATAAGCGGCAAAATATAGTGGAGGAAAAAAAATGGTTTACTTGTCTATTTAAGAGACTAAGGTTTCGTTATGAAACTCATGTCGGAAGAAGAAGGACTAAAAAATTATTGCATGAACAAGCTTCATGTATGCCTAATCAAACTAGTTAAGGAGAACCGAACTGTAGAGTTTACTGAGCATCAAAAAGCTATTACCGAGTGACAGTAAGTCATTGATTATTGTTGATATAGAATTGTTATACTGATCAGAGGATTTGATTGAGCATAATATAGATCTGAACATCTGCAATTGAAGTTGTATTGTAATTAGATCAAAAGTTGTTACATTTTAACCATTGTAAATAGAGAAATCTCTTAACAGAGTGGACTTGAAAGTCTTATATGTTTCATTAGTAGAATGAGCATTATTATCCTGTCAACCCCATAGTGAATGCTAGTTGGATGATAACTGTTGGTCTAAAATCCTCTAACAAGGTCACACCTAATATTGTGTTTGTAACCTTTAATAGGGTTGGATCTTCACCAATCTCACTTCAGAAGAGTGAACTTTTTTGGGTTACCAGTCCCAAGTGGTTTTTCCCTTTACAAGGTTTCCATGTTAAATCTTTTGTGTTATGTGTTCATTTTGGTGATTGTTTGTTATCATACTTTACATATTGCATGTTGGATTTGATCGGTAATCATTAGTTATTATTGACAGGTAATCGGTAAAAGCACAGACAGTATAAGTATTTTATTTTACCAAGCTACATAAGTTTAAGTAAATTATTTTGGATTATACATTTTGATTTGGGACTATGGATAACTGATTCACCCCCCTCTCAGTTATTCTAACAATTGGTATTAGAGTTGTGGTTTCTTGGAATAGAGTTCTAAGGACTTCAGCACAAAGGTCTCAAAATGTTTAAGAGGGAAGTGCCAAAGCTAAACAAGGATAACTTCACAATATGGCAAAGTCGAATGAAGATGCATATATCTAGGATTGGGAATTCTGCCCTAGATCTGATGAAAAATGGATACCTTGCACCACCCACTTGTCCCTTGACCCTTGATCAACTAAGGGACATGCATGAACATAATGTTACTATGATGGAGATTGTTGCTGCCTATTCAAATGCTGAATTTGAATACATCAAGGACTGTACTACTGCTAAGAAGATGTGGGATAAACTAGCTCAAGTTTATAGTGGTGATGCGAATGTGAAGAGAGAAAGAGTCGAAAGCTTAAGAGGAAGATTCGATGACATGAAGATGAAAAAAGGTGAAAACATTGTGCAATACACAAACAAAATAAAAGAGGTAGTTCATGCTATTAGAGCATCAGATGGAGTTATTGATGAAGACACTGTGATAAGAAAAATTCTAAGAACTCTATTGCCTATATATGCCATCAGAATATCTACAATTCATAAAAATAGGTCAGCACCTAATAGCACACTCACTCTTGATAATTTGATTGGAAAGCTTACAACATTTAAACTAAATAATTATGATAATAGTGTTGCGCCCAATGTTGAATCCACTTTCATGACTTCTCTGAAGTTTGGTAAGTCTAGTAGCATAAATAATAAGAATGATGATAGTGATAGCAATATTGATGATGAGCTTGATGAACTTGAAGCTCTTATGGCTAGAAGGTTACCTAAAGGTAAAGTAAGGTATAGATGCAAATTACCTTTAGCATGCTTTAACTATAAAGAATTTGGTCACATCGCTGCTAGATGTACACACAAGAAAGATGATGATATAACCAAAGACCGAATTGAAGGAAGCTATGGGAGAAGATACAATAGAGGCTATCGACACTACAACAAAGACAATTGAGATAATAATGACAAAGGCAAGAAGGTTTGCTACATTGCTGAGGAAGAAGATATCACTGATACCGACACTAATGATGATGTGGAGGTAGTATTTGTGGCAATGAAGGATGATTCTAAAGAAGATGAAAGGTATGTAGATACCACTTATCTCTAAGGTTAATAAGAATGATACATAGATTATAGATAGTGATTGTACACATCACATGACTAGTGATGAAGAAAAAATTGATTATCTTGAAGAATAAAATGGAGGATCTGTAAGAATGGGTAATGATGCACCCTGTATGGTAAGAGGTAAAGGATCCCTGATGATAAATGATAGATAAAAATGTGAAAATTCTTATTGGGTAACAGGATTAAACTATAATTTGTTAAGTGTGGCACAGCTGAACAATTCAGGCCACTGAGTTGCTTTTGAGAGCAAAAAGGTGAAAATATTTGATGATGGGGGAAGACTTGTTGGAACTGGTACACAATCCAGAGGTAATCTATTTTATCTTGATAATGATCAGTCTTCTTGTTTATTGATGAAAGATGAAGATGCATGGTTGTGGCATAAGAGGTTATGTCATGTGAATTTTGATAACATGATTAAGATCAGTAAAAAGAAAAGTGTTAGAGGTCTACCTAACTTGTCAAAGCCTGATCATGTTATGTGTCATGAATGTTAGAAAGGTAAAATGACTAAGTCTAGTTTCAAAAGAAAAGATTATTCAACAAAGAAAATACTTGAGTTGGTTCATACCGACCTATGTGGTCCTATGAGAACTCAAAGTTATTATGGAGATAGATATTTTATTCTTTTTGTTGATGATTATACTAGGTTGATGACTATCATTTCTTAAAAGAAAAAACTGAGGCATTCAAGATGTTCAAGTGGTATCAAGCAAAAGTATAAAAAGAGACTGGTAAATATTTGAAATGCTTAAGATCTGATAGAGGAGGTGAATTTATCTCTGATGAATTTACTAATTTTTGTAATGAGCATGGTATTAAAAGATAGGTCTCTGCACTGAGGACACCCCAGCAGAATGGCATTGGTAAAAGGAGGAATAGGTCAATTGTTGACTATGCAAGGACATTAATAATAGAAAAGAATGTTATTGGTACTAAGTGGATATTTAGGAACACGTAGAATGGAAATGGAGAAGTAACAAGAAATAAAGCTAGATTAGTATGCAAAGGAGGAAGGAATTGATTATGGTGAAACATTTGCACTTGTTGCTAGATTAGAAGGAGTCAGAATGTTACTTGCATACGCTACACACAAAAAGTTCAAAGTTTACCAAATGGATGTCAAGTCGGCATTTCTAAATGGAATACTTGAAGAAGAAGTCTACTTAGAACAAACTGAAGGGTTCGTTGATCCACAAAAGAAAGACATGGTATGTAGATTACATAAAGCTTTATATGGTTTGAAGCAAGCATCGAGAGCTTGGTATGAAAGGCTGCATACTTATTTGCTAAGTATTGGATTTGTTAGAACAAGTGAGAACAACAATTTGTACATGAAAGGAGATACTGATGATACTATTCTTATTGCTGAAATATTTGTGGATGACATTATTTTTGGAGGAAAAGATCAAATCTGTAAGTCATTTGATGATGAAATGAGAAGTGAATTTGAAATGTCTATGTTCAGAGAGACTAAGTTCTTTCTAGGACTACAAGTGATTCAACAGAATGATGGTATATTCATCACACAATCTAAATATATCAAGGAAATATTGAAGACATTTGGCATGGAAGATGCTAAACCTGTGGGAAAATCGATGGCTACTGGATGTAAACTGACTAAGGAAGATGAAACTACAGAAGTGAACTAGACACTAGCAAATTTTAGCCTATTTTTCATCGAGGATTAGTCGATTATTAGATGCCCATTGATCGGCTAATTGACTATAATGGCCGTTGGAGTTTTTTAGTCAATATTATGACACATCAAGTGTTCGTCAAAATTGCGATGTGAAAAGTGGTTAAATTATCAACGAAGATGACATCGAAATCATTGCTTGAACCTGGAAGAATTTCCTATTTCGTTATAATGTTGGTTGAAAGTTTGATGTACAATCATCGTAATAAACATCGATTGTATATCTTTCTCGTCAATCCACCTATTCTTTGTTGGTCAAAAAAGCAACGGACAATTTAATTTTGTAAAAAAAAATATATATTAATTATCAAATTAAGCATAGCAATATTATGTCGCTATTGTTTACTATTTGGGAAAGGTTTTCTCAGACTGTCACTCTCCACCACCCACCATTTCCACCTTAGCATTCCCATTTCTTGGGGATACTTCTCACCCTGTGTGACAAGGTAGAGCTCTTTTATAGACATAGGTACCTAAATCATTATCTCTACACTGGTACTCAATCTAGAAACCCTTGTATATATATAGCCACTCTAGCAAATCTCCACATCTAGAAAATCTCCACAAAAATCCCTTCTAGCCTCCACTACATATACGTCTTCTCATAATCTAAAAACTTTGGCCCATCATTAATTCTCATCAATGTACTAATTTGGATAGTAAGTCTAATTTAATTTGTTCATGGACTGAGACCTTAAATTATTGAGCTTCTCTTTGTTTTGAGAAGAGTATAACATTCTCTACTTAATAGGGCCAACCACGTGAAGGTGGACGCTCATCTGGCCCCTCCTAGGAGCCTCTTATGACCCTTTACGACATTTTAAGACCTCTAAGATGTATTCTTAGGGATCGTAAATGGTCGTAAAGGGTCATAAGGGGTCCTGGGACACAACAATTGAGAAACATAATTATAGACATTGTGGTCACAATTTTTTGGAGACAACGTAATTGAGTTGTATACCCAAATGATGGAGATCAACTCCTGCACCCCCGATTCCAAGTTGACTACATCTATTGCTCATGAAAACAAGGTCCTCCAATAGATGTATTCAACTTAGAATCAAGGGTGCAGAAGTTTCTCTCCATCACTTGGGTACACAACTCAATTATGTTGTCTCCAAAAGATTGTGACTATGATGCCTACAATTATGTTTCTCAGCTATTGTGAAATCTACATTTATGTTTCTCAATTTTCGTGTTTATGTGCATTTTGTTTATGTGTTTTGGATAGTAAGTCTAATTTAATTTGTCCATGGACTAAGACCTTAAATCATGTAATGAGGAGGCTTAGAACACTAGTATATGCAAATTTCATTATTTATACCTTCTCTCATTTGCTAGTGTAATTCCTCTTTGAGTATCCCCTTTCTCCTTTGCATCCAAAATGAACTCATTCTAATTCCTCACTGGAATAAAGGGAGGACACTTAAACTTCAATGAGACTTCATACCATGCAACGTTTGTAGATTATATTGAATGCATTATTTACATTCATAAATTAGTGTTGTGTACAAAATTGCAGATGATGCGTGGTACAAAGCTTCGCTTAAGCTTGAAAATGATAGTCAATCCATAGTCAAGGTCAAGGAACAAATGGAATAACCAAGAAAACACTATACGATAAATCATGTGATTGATAGTAGATTGGGGCTGACCTGAGCCATAAACATGAAGAATTATTCTAAAAAAAGATGTAAACCATATATATGCGCACTTGAGGAAAAGAGAAGTTACATCATATCCATATTAAAACATTAGTTACAATATGAAAATACTAAACTAACTAATTCTTGAGTTCATCTCTGCATATGGTCACAACAAAGATATGTGATTACAATACAAAGAAGGCACCGTAAAACTATAATTTCAGAATTTTCCCTAGCCTGACACATTTTGCACTCAAATCCTTCATTGCGGATAAGTGGAGATGGGTGGATAGATGAAAATGAGTATTCATTGACCCAACTAAAGTATCCGCAGCCATTATTTCCCTATGATGCCTCGTCTACATTAGTTCTTATATTATAATGAATAGTATTTACATTAGAAACATTAAATATATACACATTAGCAACCTTTTTTCTATTTGGGCAACACCAAAATGGTCGTCCAGGGTTGTTCGATGTTTGTGAAGTCTTCAACACACACTGCCCACCACCACATTGACAATTTGGCACATTGACAAGAGTCATCGAGCCTATATCAATACAACACCGCACCATCGTTACTACATTTATTATTTTTATATGAAATACACCAAGGAGTACCATTAGAAATATTAACCATTTACAATAATGAAAATTAAACCTAAATCAAATAGCTCATTTTTTTATCAACATGTGTAGTCTCTATGTATATGAAAAATGAAAGAAATATGATGCTGAAATAAAATAGTGAACAAAATAGTATTCCATATATAGAGTGATTGAAATATACCATCAAAAGAAGGTGACAAAATCCTATCACGAAGCACACACATAGGAAATAAAAAAGGGACAAAAGATAAGAAATAAGAAAAATCATTATGACTATAGAAAAATCATTTATACTATAATAAAAAAAAGAAACACTCTTTGTCAACAATTTTCAATATCATTAGGACTATAGAAAAATAATTAAGACTATACAAAATCAAATTTTAGAAATGGATAGTTCTGATGCTTTTCCATTACAACAATTGAGCATTCATCATTTGGTATTGTGTATTCCATTTAAGTATGTCAACAATGTTCAAAATCCTGTCACCAAGCACATACAAGAAATAAGAAAAATCATAAGGACTATAGAAAAATCAAGTTCTAGAAATGGATGATTCTAATATTTTTTTGCCATTACAACAATTGAGCATTCATCATTTGGTACTTCTTGGTGTATTCCATTTAAGTTTTTTAGTTTTCGTGTTTATGTGCATGTTCTTTATGTGTTTGGCTTCTCTCCCTCACAAGGGATACATCGATAGGTAACTGATTTGAAAGCATAATGATTTGATAGTCTTTTTTCAGGATAGGCGTAATCATCCTGCCAACCTTAATTAGAAACATTTGTGATATATGTCAAGTACTTATAATCAGTATGCCCAAAAAATAGAGACTTAGTAGTAAAAGCATGTCCTTTGGTTTACTAGTTTACTTATAATTAGCATGTCCTTTGGTTTACTAGTTTAATCTGGTTTAAGAATGGTTTGTTTCATGTTTGAATGTACCATGTTCAGATGTGGGTAGATAATGCCTCTGATAAGAATCACTTTACCTGAAGATTGTGCCATGTTCATAATTTCTGAGCTGTGTCCATTTGATTAATTCTCCAATTTTGGTTGCACTCCTTGCATTAGTTGACATTTTCCTAATTATAGGGTTTGAATTTCACAACATAAGGAAATCAATACTAAGATGAAATTTTGGTATGTAGGATCCGAATTGCCTATATACATTTGTGACCAAAGATATGGACTGATCTATAGTACCTCCAAAGCTTCTACTCAAAAGAATCTTCTCACCACTCGTGATTCTTCAAATTATCTTGTTTCCTTCAGACCTCCAAACATGTGTACTATGAATTTCCCTCCAAAAAATGGACTTGTGATGATTTTCACAATAGTACATGTGTTGGAGGAAAGTTCAAAGTACTACTTAGGCAAATCTGAATGCTAAGTAAAAAATATAATATGTATGAGAAGGACAATTCATGATGGCTACTCTAATACATATATTGTTCACAAAGGCAAAGAGAAATTTTAGTTAATATGGATGAGGTGTGTATCCTTTATCACAATCTCTTCCTTTCTTGGAACGTATAGGCCTATGTTAGCTCTTTTTCATGTAGAATCGCCAATATAGTTTTCAAACTTGACTCTCGGGTTCTCAATTCCGAATTCTTACAAGGAAAAGGCTAATTGATAAGGACCAAGTCCTTCTTCTACTTTGGGCTCCACAGACCCAAGTGGGTGTACCTATCTTCAGACTCAATGCTCCATAATGATATTAATGGAAGTAAACACTCATTGCAGAAAAATGGCAAGTGTGACAAGGATAAACTCCTTCTTCTTTTCAAGCTTTGAACTCGGGCAGGTTAACCCATGTCAGATCTACTTCTAGAAAGGATCACAACACTAGTTTATATCCTTGATACCAACTTTATCTTCTCAGTCATTCAAACATACACGAATGTAAGTTATTATTTAAGTTTTGTTGAGGGTGAGATCTCTGCAAAATCGAGGATAGACCAGTGCCTTATCTTTGGGTATAGAGTCAAACAGTGAAACATATACTTACAGAAATCTTCTAAATGAAACACAAACAAATCCTAGATGAAATGCCTTGCAATTCATCCTCTCTTAAACACATTTGATCATCAAATTCTTGCCAAATTCCTAAGCTCTCAGAGATTTACCTAAAGACATTACCCTTTCCTTGAAAGGAGCTATAGATTAAAATCACAGATACCTTGTAAATGGTATATCAAAACTACCTTATAGATTCAATATACAAAAGCCACATAATTCAAACAAGAAGACAATTGAAATCATGCAAGGGAATTCTATTGTATTCCAATAAAATTTCACTGTATCAATACATTTCAAAATCTGATAAAATATTCTAAGATTTCAACAATGGAGCCAAGCCTCTATAGTATATTTTTCAACCTCTCTTGAAATGAACAAAGACTTACTACTTATACCAATCAGCCATCTTGGAATCCTCCAAAGGATGCAACAAGCTAAAGATGGCTATTAAAAGATCTTGCACTAAAAAAAAGATTACAAATAGAGAAAGTTGTTTGCAACAACAGATTACAAATATCTTATTTCCAACAATCCCGCAGGTGGCAGTTTGTCTAAAGATATTTCAGAGCAGTTGCTAAATTTGTCGCATGAATGATGGCCGCCATCCAGCTAATTTACATCATCCTCTATTTGAAACCGCTCTTCCTCCAATTCTGTATCAAGTTCCATACGTAATTCAAATTTGGCCAGGTGTCACATTCATGTCTATGATAACTTGCTTGACATCTTTGTCCCTTTTTACCTTGATCTCCAAAGGTTTGGAGTACTAGCACCTGCCGCTTCTTCACTTGATTGCCCTTTCTTCTAAATCTTCTGATAGATATGTGGATTCCCAAATCATGTAGGTTTCTTCACTTGGCCAATGAAAGGCAAGGACCTCATCTTTCTTTGGGAACAACTTTTCCCACTCAGCAACCAATTGATGAACCTCTATTCTCACATTAGCAAAGTATAACCTAGCATCCTGAACGAGTTCAATAAAATGTACGAATGGGGTATTATCATCTATACATAGAATGGCATTTACTTTAGTTAGTACTTGTCTATCTATTTTCTCCATCCATTGACCTTTATCTTTGATTATCCCATCTGCCTTAATAAGACCAGGGAAAATTTGGAAATCATCCTGGAAATATCTTGTCCTTAAGATTTTTGACCTTCTTCTTATACTCTCCCCATTTACCTCAAAGTCAAAAAGATCCTTGATAACCCTGTAAGTACTTGCTAGCTCAATATTTACAACACACTTATCCTTATTTTGATCAAACCATGACCTTAGATTATCTTTTCTTGCAGTCCATCTTTCCAAAATTTTGTCCACAGTCGCCACCTCTTTCTGAAAAATTGCTAAGACATCTGCCAATTGTTTTGCAGATTTGTATATTTCTTTAGGTCTCACCTTTGCAAAAAAATATGACACAATATATTTTATCTTCTCACCTAACCTATCCTTTACTTTTTGATCAATATCCTCTTCATTTATGGAAGGAGGAAAAGGGGGAGGGGGAAGTTCAATAATAGGGCTTGATGAGGAAGGCCCTTTAGAGGAGGAAGTTATCTGAATTTGCTCTAATAATTGTATTGGGCCCTATTCTTCCAATTTCTTTCTTAAATTTTCAATCAGAATATCTCTCTCAAGAATCCCCTGTTTCATCTCACCATAAACCTTCAAAACTGTTTCTAGTTTTGCAGTGAGCTCTTCCTTCTCTCTAGCTTCCTTTTCTTCCACCTTTGCTATTAATTGTGTCGTGGCCATTACCATACTTGATGCTTCCACCAAAGAAGTATCAGTAACTCTTCTTACAATTAAACTCCCTGAGAGGTTATCTTTGACAATTTGCTTTCCTTTATCACTTTCATTCTTCCTTAAAGACCACATTACCAACGCTTGATGATTATCACTGAAAGTGACTCCCTTAACAGCTTGTTCTGCTTCCTCTAGAGTTCTATGGAGAGGAGTGGTTTGTTTTCTAACTGCATCAAACACTACTACATCAGCTATATCCCATTCTGGGAGGATCAGTACTCCTGACATCTTTACCATATCTCTTCCCTGTTCTGGAGTGATTTGTTTAAACTTTGCAGTCATCTCTATTTTCACTTCTTCCTCTATGACTTGTAAATCCTTCTCCAGATTTTCTTCATGTCTCTTCTCACATATTTCTTGAAATTATTTGATGTTTAATTTCCAAAGAAATTGCATAAAGGCCCTAGTTTTAACAAAAGTGTCATCAACCAAAAATTCTTCACAAGCTTGCTTGATTACAGGGTCCAGTTCAGTACCTACTAACTCCCCTGCTGTTAAATCCAACTTGGGCTCTTCTAGTAGCTCTGGCACTCCCTCATTTACTTCTTCATAAGTCATAAAGATTTGACCTAGAGCATCTACTTGCTGTACTTGTTCTACAATCTCTTGGTCATCAAAAATTCTTATAGGAGACTATGATGGGGAGTACTCCTTTTCCACATGAGCAGATCTCTCTTCCAATCTTTGCCTTTTTGATGGGGGTGGAGAATCAATTATATCTTCAGAAGTTTGAGGATGAGGAAAATCAGGGATCTCCAAAATCTCCTTTTGTTTTCCAACCTGTTGTGAGGTTGATGGGATATCCCTTTTATCCATTTTCTTTTGCTAGCTCTATTCTGGTATCACCACATTATAACCAGTCTTCTTTTGCATGATGTACCTCACCGGGGGTAACCCTTTTGCAAACATAGGCTTTCTCAACAATTGTCTAGCCTTTTCTGGATCATCCTTCATAACCTTTTCTTTCTTCTTATTTAAGGTCTGAAAAATATTCTGAAAACAATTCATGAGAGTGTCTATTTTCTTCCCCATTGGAGTTATGCTTTTTAGGGTATCCCATCCTAAATCAAATTTCTGGATAAAATCTAGTGTCTTCCTGTATACCAACCATTTTTCTTTCATAACCTCTTGTTCCTGTATCTTTGCTACATTCTTGATAATATATTTAGGGAAATTAAAAATATGGTTGATCATGGCACACTTGGCTCTCTTTTTAAACATTTCATTATAGAAACCTTCTGGATCTTCTATTCTAGCAATTGCAGTAGCCATTTGGTATGGAGCCAGAATTTTATCCACGTAAACCCATCCACCCTTGATAATTATGAACTGATGGGCAATGGTAACATTTGGGAATAAAGTTCCCTTGCCTTTCCTAGTGAGGGCACACTCCTCAATATCTCCTAATTGCCTCAAGAACTCTATAATTCCAATCCTAAGGGGTACCTAATAGGGCAATATAAAAGGGGTCCCCCTGAAACCATACAACCTGATAATAGTTGATACATTGTAGAAAATAACATCTCCCCAATTGTGTACGATGTTCAGGTTCTTAGCAAACTGGTTTGGCCTAACAAGCTGTGCCAACACTATTGGGATTCTTGGGTTGTCTAAGACAAACAGCTTCCTGAGTCTAGCTACAAAATGTTTATCAAAATTGATGAAACTATGATCCTTATTATCCCAGGTCATTGTGAGGATCCATAGTTGGACTGGCATGTCTTCACCATCCTTCTTTCTCACCAATTCCATTTCTTGTTCAAAATAGCTTGCTCCTTTGAACATAAACATGTACATTATGAAAGAGTACCAGCAAAAGGGCCTGTCACCTTCATTCTTTTGAATCTTTACTAATCCATTATGGATTAATGCAGCAATAAAAGGAGCAAAATCAAAAGTGATAGACATGTGTGCATGTAAAATCTGGGTCATCATGCACATCAAGTGTATTGGCATCCTTTCACTAACATCCTCTCCAAAAACCTGACATAATGACCAATATGCACCCCTAGCTTTGAGATCAAAATATTCTATTTTAAAAGACTCCGGAGTGTTCTGCCCCACAACAACCATTTTTCCAATTTTGGTGCAGAAATCCTTCAACAACTTGCCTCTAAAATAGTTCCTTTGTGCATTATACACTTGCCTTAGTTCTTCAAAGTTAATGCTCTCCAAACTTTCTGAGGGTTCACTTAACCTGAACACCTTCCTGATTTCTTCAGCAGAAACTTTAAACAATAACACTCCCTTTGCATCCCTAATTTCTTTAGTGATTGGATCATAATTCTTTGGAACCTGAGTCATCAAATCTACATCTAAAAAGACACCAGGCACGACAAGTTTTCCTAGGTTAGACTGCCATATATTGCTTGCAGGGTGAGGGGCATTTCTCTGACTAAAACCTACTTTGAATAATTCCAGTCCTGTGGTATCAGAGTCACCTCTTGCGTTGATAGTACCAATTTTGGCCTCTCTAATAAAACTTTCCATGTCATATAAACCTTCTGCTATTTTTACCCTAGGATCTTTGGGAATCAAACTCTTGTTTTTCACCGGGGTAGTGGAAGAGCCGGGAAGTAACTACAATAAATCTTCATGCAAACCTCTTTCACTATACTCTATTTTACCTGACAATTATTTCCTTGGGCCATTTTAAGGTTTATCTTTAAAAGAAACCTTTGCAAGATAGACAAAATATAGAACTGTGATTCTTTTAGTAAGGAAGCAAATCACACAAGAATTTCACCAACCTTTTTTTCTCAGAAACCACCCGGGAATAGCAGCCAAACCTCAGAATTCTTCACGCCTGAGTCTCTGCAAATTTTTGATCTCTTTGTGCTTCTGAAAGTGCATGAAATTTTGATATATGAGCCACTAAAGTAGTCCTATCAACAATTAATTTAGCACGATTGAAACAATTACTCCTCCGGAAGAGCGAACTATCACTTCTTCAACGGGAAGCCTCAACTTTGCACCATTTTATCTTCAGTGTGAAAGAGAACCGTCGATCGTCATTAGTAGATGATCTAATGGCCTATCACATGATCACATGGTGTAAAAAACACTCACATGAACATAGGACTAACCATCACATTACGTTTCTATTTTTGGTGGTCTCTTGTAACTTCCTCCGTTAACATAAAATGCTATTCGCATGATCGCATAGCTTAAAAGAAGCTTATGTGAACATGCGAAAACTTGTTAGCATTCACCGTCACTGTCTTCTTTTATATCACCAGTCCCACCTTGTCTTTGTCAATAAAGAAATTCCACGCTTGCAACACCTGGCAGAATGTCAGGTACTTTCTTTCTTTCTGAGCACCGGTGTCTACTCACACTAACCAATGAGAAAACATTATTTATGCACATTTGTCAAAGGTTTCACCAGAGAATCGCACTTGATTCAATGCAAGATCAACGGCCTGTCACATGATTGCATAGGCTTAAAAGATCCCATGCGATTATACGACAGTCGTCTGATCTTCTCTTTACTGCTTTAAACCCTTGGAGATTCTTCTGTTACCAGCCCTACTGTTCTTGGCAAATAGAAAGTCACCACTTGTGAGATACTTGTCAATGGTCCCACCTTGTTTCTGCATCAGGCTTTGTTATAAAATCAATGGTTATTTCACATGTTCGCATGGCTTGGAAATATTTTGTGTGAACATGTGACTACCGTTAGATCTTCTTTGAAGATTCACGGTTGGATGAAATTTGAAACATTAGAATACAAGGTAATTAGGTCATAAGAAATGTTATTTATACCACCGGGTTTCTAGACTTAGGAAGAAATATAACCCCCGTGTAAAAATAAATGCATGTTCTCTTTAATGGACCTAAGTGACTTAAAAAGTAATGCTCGAAAAGAAATGAAGTAATTGACTTAGGATTTATTTTGAAAATGGCAAACATTTTGGGGTTTTTGACATGAATTCAAAATTCTTCAAGGATAAGACCTAGGGTAAGGATTTTTGAAATAGGGTTATGACAATTTTTTTAAGAAATTCTGGCACCTGTACCTAGGACAACTTCACAGACTAGAGGACTAAACCAATGTTTGGACAATAACCTCAGAAATTTAAGAATACTCCCAACAGTGGCTCTATATGAGGATGCTTGATTGCAAAATCATAGCAAGAACTTATGAATCTTTGGGAGGCAGACCACAAGACCTTAACCTAAAATAGGAAATAAACACACAATAGAAACAAACATACCTATACATATATACAAGCCTACTGTGCATGGAAAAAGAATTAACTGAAGAAAATTTTCAGGAATTGTCCATGCACTGGCAATTCCTGCTCTTCACCATCCAAATTTTGCAAGAAATATGAGTCCTTACCATGGGTCTGATGAACAATATAAGGTCCCATCCATAAGGACTCAAGTTTTTTGTGTTTCCCTTTATCTTCAACCCTGGCATTCCATTGGAGAACCATATCACCAGGCTGGAATTTTCTCATAGTTGCTCTCTTATCAAAAAGATATTTCATCTTCTGCTACAACTTCATATTTTCCTTTTGTCCCTCCCTTCTAATCTCATCTAATTCAATCAGTTGAACCATTCTCTCCTACAGTGGATAACTGATTTCCATGTCCTCTTCTTGCATAAACTTATAGATTGGAAGGAGGTTATTTACTGACAATCTTGATTTAGCACCATATACCATTTCAAAAGGGGACTTACCAATAGCCCTCTTCTTAGAAATCCTATCAGCCCATAGTGCTAACTTTAATTTTACATGCCAGCTTCTCTTATTCTTTTCCAGGGTTTTCTTCAGAATCTGCAAAATACTCTTGTTGTTGGATTCAGCCTGTCCATTGGCTTGTGGATGATAAGGGGATGAGTAAGACAATACTATGCCCATTTCTGAGCAAAAATTAGTGATCTCCTATGACCTGAAGCTCATAGCATTGTCAACAACCAATTTAACAGGAACACCAAATCTAGTAATTATGTTGTTCATCAGAAACTCAATCACAACAGCACTGGTTGCCCTTTTGGTTGGGATGGCTTCAATCCATTTGGTGAAATAATTAGTAGCCACCAAAATGTGACTATGTCCCCCACTAGACTTCTCAGAGAATTCTCCAATAAAATCCATACCCCACATTGCAAAAGGAGCTTCTGCAACCACAGGGTTCAATAATAATGCACCTGAAAACTTCAATTTTTTAGAGAACCTTTGACAAGGTTCGCATTTCCTCACATAAGAATGAGTTTCTTTGAACAACACAGGCCAATAGTATCCTACTTTTAAGATTTTATGAGCTGTTGATCGAGTAGAATGATGTCCTCCACACATTCCAGAGTGCATTTCCTTTAACATTTTCTCTGATTGATGCTTATCCAGACAAAAGAGTAAAATACCATTATTATCCTTCCAGTACAAATCACCTTGGATCAACACATATCTCTGAGCTTGCAATCTCAGACTCCTTCTTTGATTATCATTTAAATCAGGTGGACATTTAGCATTTTTAATAAAATAAAAAACATCCTTGTACCAGGGTTGCATTTCAATACTAGTAATCATATCAATGTTAACAGCAACATTATTTACCTGAAAAAGGTCCATGTTTTCCTTAGTCATTAACTTAGCAAGTCCAAATCCTCTCACCAATTTTGTAATATGAATTTCTAGGTCAAACTCTTGAATCCTGTTTATCCATTTGCACCTCTTTCTTATGACTTCACTCTGTGTTAAGATATCCTTTACCGCAGCATGAGGCACATAAGGACTAACCTTTGCACAAACCAGATATGGTCTGAAAGCTTTGACTACCTTCACAAGTGCATAGGCTTGCTTTTCCATTAGTTCATAATTTAATTCAGCAGATTGTAATGATTTTCTGAAAAAGGCTATAGGATGCTCATACCCTTCTTGATCCTTTTGCAAAAGGATGGCTGTAATAGTATGAAAAGATGCAAAAGAAAATAGAGAAAATGGTTTCAAGTAATCAGGGGATACCAAAACTGGGGCCTCCTAAATTGCTTGTTTGATTTTTGCAAAAGCTTGCTGAGCTTCAAGGTTCCAATCAAACTTCACATCCTTCTTTAGGAACTTCACTATGGGCTTGACCAATTCTGCAAAGTTAGCAATAAATCTTCTTACAAAATTAATCTGTCCCAAAAATGACTGGACACCTTTTATGTTCTTTGTTGGAGGGACCTTTTGAATCACTTCTACTCTTTCAGGATCAATCCTGACTCCTTCTTTTGACACTATGTGTCCAAGTAACTTCCCCTCTATCATAGAAAATTGACACTTTTTGGGATTCAAGGACACACCAAATTCTAAGGCCTTAAGAATGACCTTCTCCAAATGGGAACAATGATCCTCATCTTTCTTGGAATAAGCAGTGAGATCATCTTGATAAATAACCATTAAAACATTTATCAATTCCTCAAATGCAACATCCATGGCTCTCTGAAATGTTGCTCCAGCATTTTTTAGACCAAAAGGCATGCGAACATATACATATGTTCCCCATGGGGTTGTAAAGGCTATCTTAAATTGTTTTGATTCTTTGACCAGCACTTGATTATACCCGGAGAAACCATCCATCATTGACAAGAGTTCACATCCAGTCACCCTATGCAGCATAGCCTCCATATTGGGCAATCCATAGTTATCCTTAAGTGAAGCTACATTCAGGTTCCTAAAATCAACACAGAGCTTAATATCACCATTCTTTTTCCTTACTGGCACAAGATTCGAGACCCAAGTTGAGTGCCTAATTGGTTCAATAATACCAGCATCTCTTAGTTTTGTCAACTCAACTTGCATCTTGGTAGCTAATAAAGGGTTAATGGGTCTCTGCTTCTGTCTAAAAGGCCCGGTTTCCTCTTTTAGAGGAATTTCATGCTGAAACAGGTCAGCCCTATAAGCTTTGAGGTCATCATAGGACCAAGCAAATACATGCTTGTACTTTTTCAGAAGTCTTATCAAATTTCCTCTGATCTCTTCACTCAGTTTCTTGCCAATGTATACCATTTGTGGGGAGTTTTTTGAACCCAAGTTAATTTTCTCTAAGTCCTCCATTTTAGTGTTAGACTTCTGAGACAAAAAACCATCATTTATTTTGAACATTCCTTCCAATTCTACTAACCCTTTAGGTATGTGGTTGGATGGCAACTGCACTATTTCATTCCCCATGATGCATTCTTTTCTCTCAACACACTGTTGTATCTCATTGAGATCTATTTGCTCACCATCATATTGATCAAGGCTTTGAAGGAACCTAAGGATATCTAAGTCATCCTCAAAAACTTGCCAATTATATACATTGTCAGGCACTGCAGGCCTAGATTTGACTTCTAACATAGACACACCAATGAGGGTTATATCTTCACTCTTAAGGGCAACATTTGCAAGAAAATATACCATGATATTATTGGATCTTTCTACCCAAAGTAGATTGAAAGCATCAAAAAACTCTAGCCTATCCCAAACAGCATGTTTATACAATTTCAACTTTTCATCTGTAGAAGCATACTGAGATCTCACTTAGGCTATAATCAACTAGGAATCACCATGAACTTTTAAATATTTAATACCATGTTTTATGGCCATATCTAACCCTAGTATCAAAGCCTCATACTTGGTAGTGTTATTTGTACACTCAAAAGTTAACAAGAAAGAGTATTTAAATATAATACCTAATGGGGAAATAAACACCACACCAGCTCCTGATCCTTCCTTGGAGCATCCACCATCAAAGAACATTTTCCAAAGCCCATCTTGCTACAAAATCAACTCATCCACAATTGGGTCTGTGTTTTTTAACTGAGGTATTGTTTCTTCAATCACAAAATTGCTCATGTCAATATCTACAAAACAATTTAGATCCTCCGGAGCAACCACTTCAATCATGACTGAAGAATGGGGCTCCCTGTACAACTTTACCTCAGTTCCATTTATTGGGATGGTAGCATATGATAAATCTAGTTGCAACTTTCCACCCACTACTGCAGCCCATTGTCTTGATAATAACATGCCATAGTGAGGTTTTGCATCAACAACAACCACATCCATTTTATATGTGGCTTCTAGGAATGCAGCAATTTTCACTTCAATTCCAATCAGGCTCCCTACAACAGGTACTGCCCTATTGTCCATGGCATAACACCTTCCATTGGATGTATCAACTTGCAATCCTAACTCCATCACTTGGTAAGGCATTACAATTGTAGCAGCACCAGAGTCAATCATGCAATTTTTCAGCAAAAAATTATTTACAAGCAAAGTAACATAGAAAGGATTGATAGAAGAGAGTTCCTGTGTCACAATTGTCCCAACAGATACATCAGAGATGTCATTAATTGCAATTGGCTTGTCCAGGGATTTCCCTTCATCTTGTAAAATAGGAGTAGTTCTCTGCTCACTTATGAGAGCCAGGGCTGCTGCTTTATGCTCTTCTATTTTCAACATTTCAAGCAGAGGAATGGAAACCTTCATTTGGGACAAAGCATGTCTCATATCAAAAGTAGGGGAGTCAGTACAAAAATCAAGGTGATCCTTTGACCTGCCAAATTTGTTTTTCACCTTGTCGGTAGTAACTTCTTGTTTCCCTTTCTTTTCAGCTTCAAACCCTTCATCTTTACTATTCATAATATTGGGCTTTGGGGAGTCCTTATTCTGAGGATTACTTTTGACAAACACTGATCTAGGGACTCCCTGATCATTACCTACCTTTCTGTTCCTCAAATGGTATGAGGATTTTTCTTGTGTAATAGTAGCCACAGTTAAACTCTTAATTTCTTCTTCACTAGGCTTTCTCCATTGTCTTTCATCTGACCCAGATTCTACCATGTGAGTCTTATAGTCATCATTATCAAACTCTTCCTAATCAAACTGAGTAAATATTTGTTGTTCATAATCAGAGAAAATCTTCCTCTTATGATCAACATCAGGGAAAATAAATTCATCATCTGAGGACTCAAGGTCCTCCATTAGTTCAGTAGTAAACAGGTTAATAGCAGGCTTTTCAGATCCTTCATAATCTCATGCATATGAATCACTGGCCTCTTCTCCCAAAGCCTGAGCAACAACACACTGGAACAGTGAGTGGGGCATACTACAGACCACACACCAAGGGGTACTTTCCACATTATGTGCTATATTTTTCTTCAAGGGATCTGGTGTATCTCTTCCCTTTTTGGGTTCATTATTATCAGGAACAGGCCTCCCATCTTTCCAGTTTGTTTTGTAAGGCATATCTCTTAGATTAGGGGCCTTATCCTACCTTTGATAAGGAGGTCTCACATCTTGAAAGTTTCTACCAGCTTTATCAAACCTTGTTGGGAAATCTTTAGTGTTACCAGGCCCTTTGTCCATTCTATCCTCCTCTTTGGATGGCCTTGCAGGTTGTGGCCTGGTTTCTTTCCACAATCTACCTTCATCCCTTTTGTACATTTGGCCAGATGCCTTTCAGTTACTCTCAATATTTATAGCCAACTTAAAATCATCTCTAAGGGTACGGGGATTCTTGTCTCTCAAAAGGTAAGACATCTTACCATCCATAGAATTAAAATAAGTTGTCATGCAGATTGCATCATCTAGCCTCAATACTTGGAATAGTTTATACATAGCCTTTTGGAATCGGCTATTAAACTTTGACATGCTCTCATTGTAATGTTTCTTGATATTATTGAACTCATTAAGCATGTAGCTAGAGTTCACATGTTCTGCATATTGCTCTTTAAAGCATCTGGAAAATTCTTCCCAAGATGCAATACTGTTCTCAGGTAACCCCCTATACCAATCCCTAGCATCCTCAATCAATGATTGGACAAAGAGCTTCATTATGACATCTTCATGTTCAATTTCATAATCATTGACCTTATCTGTAAAAAACTTCAGATGCTCTTCATAGGTAATAACATTATTCCCAGTAAATAATGGGATCTTCTTTTTGATTTCATTGGGGACAGCATTAGGTTGGCTAGGAATACCATCAAAAAATAGAGGCCTATATCTATCCAAATGAACTGGTCATCTTTGGATATTTGGTTGATTCAGAGGGGTAGTTGCAACATTTTGACAGGGTATAGTTCCCACTGTACCACTGGCTATAATGGGAACTTGATTGGGAACTGGTCCAGGTAAAGATTGTCCAGGGTGAAAGGCTTGAGCATTTGGAAGTGAAGTATTGGGCTGACTGAAAGGAGTTGTTCCTATGGTGATAGGGATAGAGGTACTAGCGGATGTGTTCATGTTAGCATGTAGGAAGGCAATCTTCCTCTTCATTTCATCAGCAGCAGCCTCCAACTCAAGTTTCTCTAGTTGAATAGCCAATTCTTCCTTTGCTTTTCTAGCCTTCTCCAAGTCTATACTTGTGTGAGAATGTACATTAGGAGGAACCACAATTTTCTTGGGCTCATTAATATTTATACCCACCAATTTCTATTTTCCCTTATCAGGGATTTCTTTGGGAGCAGTTATAATCTCCTTATTCCTCTGAATTTCAGAGGGATTCAATTGCCTTAAGACATGGCCTGTTCCCTCAAATTCACCTAGCTTAGGTTTATTATCCTGGGCCTACTTTCTCAAATCTTCCATGTCACCAAATAAGTCCTTATTTAAACCTTGAACATCTTGGTTTAAATCACTAACTTGGGTCTCATTTTTCTTGGTTCTCTTGAGAAGTTCCTGCCTCTCTATGAGTAAATCACAGATTTGTTGTTCCCTTGCTTTCAACCTATTGGCAATCTCAGCCAGTTGTTCACTCTCCTTTTTTCTTAAAGAAATCACCTCTTCTCTCAACTTCTCAGAATCATAGGAGGTGGTCTCAGTAGCAGAGGTTTCTTCTGGTTGTTCTAGAGTTTCTCTTGCAGGGAAATAACCTACTTCTGTGCCCTCTGTGATTACTTCTTTCTGCATGTGCACACTTGGTGTAACCCTCTTGACATGTTCAGGATCATCAGAAGAGGATGAAGACTCATGAGGGAGTGGGACACGAGATCTTTCTCGAGAAGGGCCTTGGGAACTAGCAGTATGCTGACCTCTTCTAAACCATTGTTTCCTACTTGGTGTATGGAGCTCGTCACCCATATTATCTTCGGGGTGATCCTTGTAATAAGACCTAGTGTACCTTGGTTGACTCATGGTATAGCACAACAATATTAGCAAAGTTTACAAAAATTAGCAACTGGTAGCACAGAGTTTAGAGTCACCACCCACTTTTACGCGGGAATGAAATTATTCTATACTAGTCTACAAATGCACAATAGACAGGATTTGTACTAACCTATTGCATGCTATTCAGAAGGTTCTCCCTAGTAGAGTCACCAATTTTTTAGCTCTTTTTCATGTAGAATCACCAATATAGTTTTCAAACTTGACTCTCAGGTTCTCAACTCCGGATTCTTATAGGGAAAAGGCTAATTGATAAGGACCAAGTCCTTCTTCTACTTCAGGCTCCACAGACCCAGGCGGGTGTACCTATCTTTAGACTCAATGCTCCACAATGATATTAATGGAAGTAAACACTCATTGTAGAAAATGGCAAGTGTGACAAGGATAAACTCCTTTTTGAGCTTTGAACTCGGGCAGGTTAACCCATGTTAGATCTACTTCTTGAAAGGATCACAACACTAATTTATATCCTTGATACAAAATTTATCTTCTCAGTCGTTCAAACATACACGAAAGTAAATTATTATTTAAGTTTTGTTGAAGGTGAGATCTCTGCAAAATCGAGGATAGACCAGTGCCTTATCTTTGGGTATAGAGTCAAATAGTGAAACATATACTTACAGAAATCTTCTAAATGAAACACAAACAAATCCTAGATGAAATGCCTTGCAATTCATCCTCTCTTAAACACATTTGATCATCAAATTCTTTCCAAATTCCTAAGCTCTCAGAGATTTACCTAAAGACATTACCCTTTCCTTGAAAGGAGCTATAGATTAAAATCATAGATACCTTGTAAATGGTATATCAAAACTACCTTATAGATTCAATATACAAAAGCCACATAATTCAAACAAGAAGACAATTGAAATCATGCAAGGGAATTCTATTGTATTCCAATAAAATTTCACTGTATCAATACATTTCAAAATCTGATAAAATATTCTAAGATTTCAACAATGGAGCCAAGCCTCTATGGTATATTTTTCAACCTCTCTTGAAATGAACAAAGACTTACTACTTATACCAATCAGCCATCTTGGAATCCTCCAAAAGATGCAACGAGCTTCAGATGGCTGTTAAAAGATCTTGCATTAAAAACAAGATTACAAATAGAGAAAGTTGTTTGCAACAACAGATTACAAATATCTTATTTCCAACAATCCCAGAGGTGGCACTTTGTCTAAAGATATTTCGGAGTAGTTGCTAAATTTGTCGCATGAATGATGACCACCATCCGGCTAATTTACATCACCCTCTGTTTGAAACCGCTGTTCCTCCAATTCTGTATCAAGTTCCATACATAATTCAAATTTGGCCAGGTGTCACATTCGTGTCTATGATAACTTGCTTGACATCTGTGTCCCTTTTTACCTTGATCTCCAAAGGTTTGGAGTACTAGCACCTGCCGCTTCTTCACTTGATTTCCCTTTCTTCTAAATCTTCTAATAGATATGTGGATTCCCAAATCATGTAGGTTTCTTCACTTGGCCAATGAAAGGCAAGGAGCTCATCTTTCTTTGGGGACAACTTTTCCCACTCAGCAACCAACTGATGAACCTCTATTCTCACATTAGCAAAGTATAACCTAGCATCCTGAACGAGTTCAATAAAATGTACGAATGAGGTATTATCATCTGTACATATAATGACATTTACTTTAGTCAATAATTGTCTATCTATTTTCTCCATCCATTGACCTTTATCTTTGATTACCCCATCTACCTTAATAAGACCAGGGAAAATTTGGAAATCATCCTGGAAATATCTTGTCCTTAAAATTTTTGACCTTCTTCTTATACTCTCCCTATTTACCTCAAAGTCAAAAAGATCCTTGGTAACCCTGTAAGTACTTGCTAGCTCAATATTTACAACACATTCATCCTCATTTTGATCAAACCATGACCTCGGATTATCTTTTCTTTCAGTCCATCTGTCCAAAATTTTGTCCACAGTAGCCACCTCTTTCTGAAAAATTGCTAAGACATCTACCAATTGTTTTGCAAATTTGTATATTTCTATAGGTCTCACCTTTGCAACAAAATATGACACAACATCTTTTATCTTCTCACCTAACCTATCCTTTACTTTTTGATCAATATCCTCTTCATCTATGGAAAGAGAAAAAGGGGAAGGGGGAAGTTCAATAATAGGGCTTGATGAGGAAGGCCTTGCAGAGGAGGAAGCTATCTGAATTTTTTCTGATAATTGTATTGGGTGCTATTCTCCCAATTTCTTTCTTAAATCTACAATTAGAATATCTCTCTCAAGAATCCCCTATTTCATCTCACCATAAACCTTCAAAACTATTTCTAGTTTTGCAGTGAGCTCTTCCTTCTCTTTAGCTTCCTTTTCTGCAACCTTTGCTGTTAATTTTTCCATGGCCATTACCATACCTAATGGTTCCACCAAAGAAGTATCAGTAACTCTTCTTACAATTAAACTCCCTGAGAGGTTATCTTTGACAATTTGCTTTCCTTTATCACTTTCATTCTTCCTTAAAGACCACATTACCAATGCTTGATGATTATCACTGAAAGTGACTCCCTTAACAGCTTGTTCTGCTTCCTCTAGAGTTCTATGGAGAGGAGTGGTTTGTTTTCTGACAGCATCAAACACTACTGCATCAGCTATATCCCATTCTGGGAGGATCAGTACTCCTGAAATCTTTACCATATCTCTTCCCTATTCTGGAGTGATTTGTTTAAACTTTACAATCATCTCTAATTTCACTTCTTCCTCTATGACTTGTAAATCCTTCTCCGAATTTTCTGCATGTCTCTTCTCACAGATTTCTTGAAATTGTTTGATGTTTAATTTCCAAAGAAATTGCATAAAGGCCCTAGTTTTAAAAAAAGTGTCATCAACCAAAAATTCTTCACAAGCTTGCTTGATTACAGGGTCCAGTTTAGTACCTGCTAACTCCCCTGCTGTTAAATCCAACTTGGGTTCTTCTGGTAGCTCTGGCACTCCCTCATTTACTTCTTCATAAGTCATAAAGATTTGACCTAGAGCATCTACTTGTTGTACTTGTTCTGCAATCTCTTGGTCATCAAAAATTCTTATAGGAGACTATGATGGGGAGTACTCCTTTTCCACATGAGTAGGTCTCTCTTCCAATCTTTGCCTTTTTGATGGGGGTGGAGAATCAATTATATCTTCAAAAGTTTGAGGACAAGGAAAATCAGGTATCTCCACAATCTCCTTTCATTTTCCAACCTGTTGTGAGGTTGATGGGATATCCCTTTTATCCATTTTCTTTTGCTGGCTCTGTTCTGGTATCACCACATTATAACCAGTCTTCTTTTGCATGATGTACCTCACTGGGGGTAACCCTTTTGCAAACACAGGCTTGCTCAACAATTGTCTAGCCTTTTTTGGATCATCCTTCATAACCTTTTCCTTCTTCTCATTTAAGGTCTGAAAAATATCTTGAAAACAATTCATGAGATTGTCTATTTTCTTCCCCATTGGAGTTATGCTTTTTAGGGGATCCCATCCCGAATCAAATTGCCGGATAAAATCTAGTGTCTTCATGTATACCAACCATTTTTCTTTCATAACCTCTTGTTCCTATATCTTTGCTACATTCCTGATAATATCTTGAGCGAAATTAAAAATATGGTTGATCATGGCACACTTGACTCTCTTTTTAAACATTTCATTATAGAAACCTTTTGGATCTGCTGTTCTAGCAATTGCAATAGCCATATGGTATGGAGCCAAAATTTTATCCACGTAAACCCATCCACCCTTGGTAATTATGAACTAATGGGCAATGGTAACATTTGGGAATAAAGTTCCCTTGCCTTTTCTAGTGAGGGCACACTCCTCAATATCTCCTAATTGCCTCAAGAACTCTGCAATTGCAATCCTAAGGGGTACTTGATAGGGAAATTTAAAAGGGGTCCCCCTGAAACCATACAACCTGATAACAGTTGATACATTGTAGAAAATAACATCTCCCCAATTGTGTATGATGTTTAGGTTCTTAGCAAACTGGTTTGGCCTAACAAGCTGTGCCAACACTGTTGGGATTCTTGGGCTGTCTAAGACAAACAACTTCTTGAGTCTAGCTGCAAAACATTTATCAAAATTGATGAAACTATGATCCTTCTTATCCCAGGTCATTGTGAGGCTCCATAGTTGGACTGGCATGTCTTCACCATCCTTCTTTCTCACCAATTCCATTTCTTGTTCAAAATAGCTTGCTCCTTTGAATAGAAACATGTACATTATGAAAGAGTACTAGAAAAAGGGCCTGTCACCTTCATTCTTTTGAATCTTTACTAATCCATTATGGATTAATTGAGCAATAAAAGGAGCAAAATCAAAAGTGATAGACACGTGTGCATGTAAAATTTGGATCATCATGCACATCAAGTGTATTGGCATCCTTTCACTAACATCCTCTCCAAAAACCTGACATAATGACCAATATGAACCCCTAGCTTTGAGATCAAAATATTCTATTTTAAAAGGCTCCAGAGTGTTCTGCCTCACAACAACCATTTTTCCAATTTTGGTGCAGAAATCCTTCAACAACTTGCCTCTAAAATAGTTCCTTTGTGCATTATACACTTGCCTTAGTTTTTCAAAGTTAATGCTCTCCAAACTTTCTGAGGGTTCACTTAACTCGAACACCTTCCTGATTTCTTCAGCAGAAACTTTAAACAATAACACTCCCTTTGCATCCCTAATTTCTTTAGTTATTGGATCATAATTCTTTGAAACCTGAGTCATCAAATCTACATCTAAAAAGACACTAGGCACGACAAGTTTTCCTAGGTCAAACTGCCATATATTGCTTGCAGGGTGAGGGGCATTTCTCTGACTAAAACCTACTTTGAATAATTCCAGTCCTGTGGTATCAAAGTCACCTCTTGCGTTGATAGTACCAATTTTGGCCTCTCTAATAAAACTTTCCATGTCATATAAACCTTCTGCTATTTTTACCCTAGGATCTTTGGGAATCAAACTCTTGTTTTTCACCGGGGTAGTGGAAGAGCCGGGAAGTAACTGCGATAAATCTTCTTGAAAACCTCTTTCACTATACTCTATTTTACCGAACAATTCTTTCCTTGGGGCCATTTTAAGGTTTATCTTTAAAAGAAACCTTTGCAAGATAGACAAAATATAGAACTGTGATTCTTTTAGTAAGGAAGCAAATCGCACAAGAATTTCACCAACCTTTTTTTCTTAGAAACCACTTGGGAATAGCAGCCAAACCTTAGAATTCTTCACACCTGAGTCTCTGCAAATTTTTGATCTCTTTGTGCTTCTGAAAGTGCGCAAAATTCTGATATATGAGCCACTAAAGTAGTCCTGTCAACAATTAATTTAGCACGATTGAGACAATTACTCCTCCGAAAGAGCGAACTGTCACTTCTTCAATGGGAAGCCTCAACTTTGCACCATTTTATCTTCAGTTTGAAAGAGAACCGTTGATCCTCATTAGCAGATGATCTAATGGCCTATCACATGATTGCATGGCATAAAAAACACTCACGTGAACATGCGACTAACCATCACATTACCTTTCTATTTTTGGCGGTCTCTTGTAACTTCCACCGTTAACATAAAATGCTATTCACATGATCGCATAGCTTAAAAGAAGCTTATGCAAACATGCAAAAACCCATTAGCATTCACCGTCACTATCTTCTTTTATATCGCCGGTCCCACCTCACCTTTGTCAATAAAGAAATTCCACGCTTGCAACACCTGGCAGAATGTCAGGTACTTTCTTTCTTTCCGAGCACCGGTGTCTACTCACACTAACCAATGAGAAAATATTATTTATGCACATCTGTCAAAGGTTTCACTAGAGAATCGCACTTGATTCAATGCAAGATCAATGGCCTATCGCATGATCGCATAGGCTTAAAAGATCCCATGCAATTATACGATAGCCGTCTGATCTTCTCTTTACTGCTTTAAACCCTTGGAGATTCTTTTGTTACCGGCCCTACTGTTCTTGGCAAATAGAAGGCCACCACTTGTGAGATACTTGTCAGTGGTCCCACCTTGTTTCCACATCAATCTTTGTTATAAAATCAATGGTTATTTCGCATGTTCACATGGCTTGGAAATATTCCATGCGAACACGCGACCACCGTTAGATCTTCTTTGAAGATTCATGATTGAATGAAACTTGAAACATTAGAATACAAGGTAATTAGGTCATAAGAAATGTTATTTATACCACCAGGTTTCTAGACTTAGGAAGAAATATAACCCCCGCGTAAAAATAAATGCATGTGCTCTTTAATGGACCTAAGTGACTTAAAAAGTAATGCTCAAAAAGAAATGAAGTAATTGATTTAGGATTTATTTTGAAAATGGCAAACATTTTGGGGTTTTTGACATGAATTGAAAATTCTTCAAGGACAAGACCTAGGGTAAGGATTTTTGAAATAGGGTTATGACAATTTTTTGAAGAAATTTCAGCACCTGTACCTAGGACAACTTCACAGACCAGAGGACTAAACCAACGTTTGGACAACAACCTCAAAAATTTAAGAATACTCCCAACAGCCTGATCTAAAGAAATCAGCAAATAAAAATTAACATGCAAAATGATAAATTGAATGACATTTTATTATAGAGATAAATGTGTTGTCTAGATTACTCCACTCTACATTTATGTTTTCATTATCTTGCATTCAAGGAACCATGAGAGGCTATGCATTTGGAAAAAGGGTTTTACCATCATGACTTCATGTTGCATGCATCTAGAATGGATATTTAACTAACAATGCATGGTCTAATGATTTATTACTTCTACCATCAATGATCTTGCATTCACTATGTTGAAACATATATTCACACTTCTGATAGAGGCATCAGTTGTTTAGTGTTATGCTTTTCTTTAAGATATTGCATCTATTGTCTTCAAGGGATTATTCATGGTTTTGAGGTTCACAGGGAGATATGTCTTTTGTTTTGAAAAAATAAAATCTCTACTATTTTGAGGAGGGTTTCTAGGAGTTTTTAATTCTTAGATCTCTAGTAGTCGTGGTAAGGGACAAAAGCACTCTTGTGAAGAACAATGACAGTCACTGTAAAAGAGAAGAGAAGGAAATGATACTATGTAGAACACATGATCCACCACATTCAAAGTAACTTCCAAGAATGTATGTCAAAGTAAAGAGTAGACATAGATGATAAGGCAGAGAATGGCATTGTCTACAAAAGTAGAGAGAAAAGGCCAAAATTCAAAGATGACTATTAGAGGAGACACTAGCTAAATGGGAGGGCATTCAACATGCATCAAAAGTAGTGGTATACACTGCAAATGGAAAAGACAATGTTGATATGGAAATTTTAGAGTGTCATAGAGTTCCTCATGACAGTGAGCACAAAAGATGATCAGTCATGTGAAGGAATAGTAAGAACGAAAGAAAAAATGCATCCAAGAGTCTTGAGAAGTGACTATCAAAAGGATGTCAATAAATGGTGATCAAATTTGTAAGCAAAGATTAGTCCCAATGACAAACAACACTTTTGAGTTCTTAGTTATAGAAAAGGTTGACTATCAAATAGGCTTGATGAGGTGACGATAAGTGTAACAATTCATGATTTAAAAAGATGCCAAAACAATGTGGATAAGAAATGTTTAAAGAAGTTCTTCTTCAATGCTTATCCACTGTCACAGTGGTATAAAGTGATAAAAAAATAATGATTCATATGGTTTATGATATGTCACAATGACACTCTTATAATAGTCATCAAGAGATAATAGAGGTCATGCATGCATGATTGCAAAGCACAACGAATAAAGAATAGGCATTGTTATGAAGGCTCATAGCCACAGTAAGGAATGATGTCATAAAAATCAAAAGAGGGATAGTTTCTAAAAGGCAATGATATTCAAAGATTGAAACAAGGGTACTATATCATGAAAAAGATGCAAGCATTAATAGATTTTCATGAATGTGAAGGTGCGGTGATCAACAATGCCATAAAGAGACTATTGTTAGTGTTTCTACAAAATAGAATGACAGTATTGTGAAAGAAAAGATTCATGTTCAAGAAGAGTTCCTCAAAACAATGTTATTCAATGCTTGAGGGATGATATTTACTACTTTCATAATGACTACATGATGAAAAGATGGTTAGATTAAAAGATGTAAATCTTACCCACTAATATGATAGTTAGCTACAGGGCCATAGTGTATGTAATGAGAGGTGTCATATTGTCTTTAAAAGAGTAGAGTAAAGTTGGCAGTAGCATCAAGAGGTGCATGTTTTGTACAAAGTTTTAGACCATGGAATGAAGAGCATGAGGCTATCATCACATTAATCCTTATGAGTTGTGAGATAAAAAAAGATTGAAGGCATTAGATCTTACAAGGAAGCAATGTCCAGTGTAATGAAAGAAATGGAAAACCATACCAAGCATGAGGAATCATGGTGACTATATATAAAGGAGTAGTAGTGGTAAAGGGAACAAATAGAGTAGTGATTTAATGGTCAATATAAGATATAGAGATGTTTTCAAGAGGAGAGGCAATGATATGTATTTTGTTTCTAATGATGTGTTCACTACCACAAGACAATTTTGCAATCATGGATAATAGAACTCTAGTGCAATATACACCAATAGTCTTGTAGGGAAGATATATGTCATGAAAGGACCTCACTATGATGGATAAGAGAATAGGACAACATTGTGATTGAGTCTTAGTGAAAGAGATCATCCAATAGCTAGTAGCAGTAGTCAAGATGTGCTCAAGATGTGAAATTAGTAACTATGAGGAGAGGCAATGTTATATCCACTATTATAAAGTATGGGTAAGGCTTAGAAATAATGATTTTGGACTCCAGAAAATAGTATAGTTTGAACTATAAAAATATAGACAAAATCCTTAAAAATCCCTTAAGGGAACATTACAGAAGTACCTGAGCATTGAAATTTGATAGCTATACTACATAGTCCTAACACGGGACATTACAAAAACCTTTAATTCGGTCATTGCTAGTGTAGAACACAGTGTATGGATTCTTTGTGCATACAATCATTGAACCAGAGACCAAAACAAGGCTTGGAGATATGGATGTCAATGTAGTACAAAGAGATGAATAAAATACATTCGATATTTTCATATGATTTCCCTCTGTGACTATTTGGTTTTTCTGAATGTTTCCATTCACTGATTTGCAATTTATTTTGTTTAGAATTGCTTGTTCGTTATTACAATCTACTACCCAAATGGTTTTTGGGAACAAGCACGTTCTTTAATATGTGAACGATGGTGGAACTCGATAGTTATTTCTTGGCTTTGATTCTTTGATGATAGAATACCTACAATGAAATGGGGCTAATTGATGTATCAGGTTCTTAAGTTTTATCAGAGAATATACCTTTTTTATGTGTTTGGGTTTGTCTAGTCTCGATTGGAAAATGATGATAGTCGTATTCAAAGGAGACCGAGTTGGAACACCAGAAAAACCATTTAGAATGGTCTCCGAATGATAGTGTATGTTGTTGTCGGCATTTGGAGGTAGGAAGAGGTGACTATCACATATATGTCTATTCATATAGTGTCAACAAACCCACGTCATGTATCAACAATGATGTTGAAATAAAACTGAGAAGGGGTTGTTTGTGTTTACAGATTTAGGTGATATCAAAGACTCTTATGACCTTACTCGGCCTTTGAAAATAGAAACAGGGAAAGGAATAATAAATATGTGTACATAGTGACAATCTTTCAAGTTAAAAGAATTTGAACCAGGTCCAGGAAGACCCGCAAGACACAAACAAATAGTGACTACAAATTTTTGAACCCTAGAAAAGCTACAAATTAAATGCAAAAAAATATAAATGAAACACAAGAACTTTTTCAAAGATTAAAAAACTAGAGATGAGTGTATTTGTTATAGATGAAGAGTGGTTCTTATAGGTGGAGTCGAGGCTAGGTGATGCATAGGCAGTGGATTGACAGAAAATCCCTTTTCTTTCACCTCTGCTTTGCTGCGCGCGAAATATAAAATGAAATCCCTATGTTTTTTTTAGGTTATATTCCCATTTTGGTCAGATTTTTGACAACCTGTCATGGTTGTCAAAATTCCGACCAACACGGGAATGGATTAAAAAAAAATCAAATTTTTCCTTCTATAAACCAACCAAGGAAAACCATTTTAATGCTTGGTCGAAAATGTTGGTCTAAAAAGTGGGTCTAATGTACTAGTGAGACATTGTACTGATCTATGATTGGTAAGTTAATGTATGTAGTGCATAGTAGACTAGACATAGCACATGATGTGGGAATTGTTGCAAGATTTTCTGCAAACCCTAGAAAGTCACACATGGTTGCTACAAAAATAATCTTAAGATACCTGAAGAAAATAGAAGATTATAGATTATGGTATCCTAAGGAAGGCAAGTTTTAACTCAACGTCTATACCGACGCTGATTGGGCTGGAAATGTGGATGATAGAAAAAGTACCACCAGAGGAGCATTTTTCTTTGGTGAAAGACTTGTTACATGGACAAGTAAGAAGCAGGCTTGCATTTCTTAGTCTACAGCCAAAGTAGAGTATGTTGTTGCTGCTACAAACTGTTCAAATATTACATATATTAAGCAAGTTCTGGAAGGTATGAAAGAGATAATCACTGAGCTGATGATTATATACTGTGATAAAACTAGTGAAATAAACATTTCAAAGAATCCAGTGATGCATTCTAAAACAAAGCATATATCAATCAAGTATCACTACTTGAGAGAACAAGTACAGGAGAAGCAAGTTAAGCTAGAGTTTGTTACATCAAAAGAACAACTTGTAGACATATTTACAAAGCCTCTACTGAAGGATACATTTGAATACTTGAGGACTAGACTTGGGGTCCGTCCCCTGTCTACCGGTCACTAATGTGATCTGGATGTTGCATCAGCCTAATCTTATTAGAAGATCATACATGTTGATGCAACACAGTTCACATTTTGGATAATGTCTAAGGTTGTGAATAATTTGGAGAACTAGAACAAATTGACATATCAGTATACAGAGATAAAGAGTATGCACCAGACAACAAAGAGTTACATGGCTACTACAAATCTATATGTTTATTTGTTTCTTTGGCATTGTTGTCAAAAGGAGAGATAAACAATATGAAACAATATGCACTGATGAGAACACTGAAACATCTATCTAAGGGAGAGACAAACTGAAAGAAAGGGAGAGCACTGAAGATCAGTTACTGAGAATAGAAGAAGGAATCCAAGAGCTGAAAAGATCATATATGCAAAATGTCAAAGCTGCATTGCTAATGTTGTTGAGTAACATAGTGATTAAACATATTAAGCTAGGGAGAGCTTGTAAAACATTTCTTCACAGAGTTGTAGAATACATGTTTGGTATGTGTATGGTATATTTCATATTACTTGAGTTGTTATCAATGCCAAAGTGAGAGACTGATGAACTACAATTGATTTAGAACCTAATTGAAGATCTATGATTAGAGATTATTGAGTTGCTGATTAGATATGTAATATGATTAAATCAGTAATATGTTGTCATTGATGTCAACTAGTTTGACAACACTTATTTTGTAAGTTACTATACCTAAACATCTGTAGAAAAGGAGTAAAAGAGATGAAGAACAAAAATATCTACATGAGGAAGATGTATATGACAAATGAGGATAAGGAATACATTGGGTAACTTTTTGATGATTCTATGACCTTATGTTATTGACTTGATTATGTTTCATTCATCTATGATAAGGAAAAGACCTAAAAGACACAAGGTAGTGTGGTCGGTTGATGAAGCATCACAGTATACACCAAGCAGTGTAGTGTATACCAAGCACAGTATAAACCAAGCTTGTGTTCACCAACACATTTCTTTGTTAATCGACCAGGAGAAAGGAACTAAAAGATTAATTTAGCAATAAAGGATTGATGAGATGGAAAGTACATCGAAATCAGTGATGGAGATAATGTTTATTATGAAGATCAATGGATAGCATAATTCAAGGAAGATCTAAAGGATGAAATCAAAATGTGTTACTAGCACATCAGCCAAGGAAGGTTTAAGAGGCAAAATGGATGAAGGAGAAGAAGTGGCAAAATCTAGTGGAGGAAAAGAAAATGGTTTACTTGTCTATTTAAGAGACTAAGGTTTTGTTATCATTTTATTTGCACTAAATTGATAAATTGATTAAGTGTTTTGCATTGAAATATGAACTTGAGAGGTTGTTGTTTTAAATTTCAAAATGTTGTAAAAGTCAAAGAAAAGAAAGTACATGTACAACAACATGATTCTAAACATCAAACAGCGTATTATGATACACTTGTTTCAATTTTTGAGCAAAACAATATTCAGATCTTTGAGCTTAACAGTAAATGAAAGTTATTGCTTGCATTTTAGAAAATGAAAGTATAGTTTTAAATTTGCCACACAAGCAGTGGTTTCCTTTTTAAATGAATAATAAAAGTACATTTCAAAGGTATAAAATGACAAACCACACACTCCATGGTTGTAGGTTTTAATGCAAGCATGCATTTTCAATTTCATGAATTGAATAAAGAAATAAAATGCAGAGAAATAAAGAACAATTTACATTTTTGAAAATGTAAATAAGCTGAAAAAGAGGCAGGTTAAGCCCCATTCCTTGGTTGTTTGTTGGAGGTCAAACTTTGCCACATCTTTGGTTCCACATTTCAAAGTGTTCTAGCTCATCTTGTACATCCTACAAAAGAAGAGAGATAATATTGGGTCAGTTCATATGAACTAAGCAATGAAGGACGATTAAGTTGTCTAGTTCTCTACTTGATCACATTTTCAGAGATATGAACCAGAAAAACAAGTCATAAAGCTGCAAGAAGGAAGGATCATATTACAAAAATATTTTATTTCCTAACATCATTTGTTTCATGTGCAGATATAGGTTTGAAGACTTAGTAGGTCATTGAAAGGACGTGCATACACTACGCACACGAAACTTTTTGACCGAAGCTATGTAGAGGCAAAGACATGAAGATCGGTGGACTAGAGGAGGCTGTTGAGGGGGCATTCATAAGTTTCAGGCATGGGACCTTCTGGCCAAATTATGGAGCTGTAAAGATGGGTTGTTGAAGGGACATGACTTTTGTCATGAAACCTTCTAGCCAATTACATCAGGTTACAAGTGTTACAAGAGTTGCTTATTTCGTTCTGTAATAGAACAGAGCAGGAAAAAGTGAAAAGGAATTGAGTTTCATGATTTAAAGTTCACTCATGGGAGTCATGAGCCCATGCTTGAACCCCACGAAGGATTGTTCAATATGCTAAGAAAAGTAAAAGAATAGAATAGAATTACACACTGCCAGTGAGTTAAGTATTCAAGATACATTTCAAAATTAAATAGTATGGTTGTAATTTTTATTCACTGATTGGTATCAGTCATTCTCTATTCTATTGTCAACAACTAACCATATGAAGTTAGCAATAAGAAATGACAATGGTGCTGCTATTATAATATGCATACATAAGAAATCCTATTGCATTGATTTTGCATAAAGAAATTGCATATTTAACAGAATGATAAGGAATAAATAAATGGAAATAAAGTTCAAAGTGTAAATGCATATCAAACATGTGATATTTTCAGTTCAACAGGAAGTGCTACAATGCTAGTATATAGTGAAGATGCAGACAAAACAATGTAGTTTTGATTCAATGATAAACCAGCATTTTATGCCAAGCACACAAACAGTCAGCCTTCAAGAGATTTATGGTTCAGAGAGACTGTATAATGAGAAGCTGAAAATTGAGTAAAATTCTGACATTATGTAAGTGCATTAAACGTTCAAACTAGGTAATACAGGTTAGGTGTATTCAGAATACAAAAAAAAAAAAAAGAGATAGCATGCTATAGGAATCTAGTTGTTTGCAAACAGAAAGGGATAAGTATACAGGTGGCATCAACAGATATATTCAGAGCTCTAATTATAAGAATGAAGTCACAGAGATCATTAATGACAAAGTATTCTCAAAGAAACAGATAAAAGGGTCTCAGATTTATTAATGTTGAATCAGCCTTCAAGGCAAAGTAATGTTTTTGGTTTGCAACAGCAAGAAGTTAATATTCAGCCAAAACAACTGAAGCTATGAGGAACAAGACATTGTCATAGTAATAATAGGGATCACATGATTGTTATAAAAATAGTGATATTCTATGCATACTGCTAACAAAAAATCTCTATCTTTTGGGTGCTTTCTTGAGGTTTTAATTTATGGCATACCATGGTTGTAAGATGGACCTAAGGGTGCATTTTGAAATTTAGTTCCATTGAGTGTCTAAGAAAAAAAAATAAAAAAATAGTGACAAGACACTTCAACAAGCATAAATTCATTGTCAAAGGGAGAGAGATATTTCATTGGTATTATAAATAACAAAGGACAGTGGTAATGCAATATGAAGACAATGCCTTGAAGATTAAGAATTAATGTTATTGATAGGCATTGAAAATCTGAAAAGGAGCAACTATAACATATTCACAATTTTAACAAAGACGAAAGGTTCACTGTTACAGTGAGTTTTCTCTATGCTTCAGAGGGTAATCAAAGGAGGATCATGAATTTCTAGTAAGGTCATGAGTATCACAGTCTATAAGAACAATTATCAAATAGTAGTGACATTGGTTTTTTGTCAAGATAGTGACATTGAAGGAAGAAGCTATGACTGTCCATACAAGAACAGAGCCATAGCAAATGGATGCCTTGTGAAAGCCATCTTGTGCCATGCAAAATGCAAGAGTGCAGATCAGCACAATAGTTAAGTATGAGAAAAAATGGTCATCATTGCTATCTTGATCAAGAAACAATGATAAATAATGTTCGAGACAATGGGTGCATAGAGTTAGAATAGAAAAAGCAATGTATAAGTACATTGTACAATAGAGAGGTTTTGTAGAAATTAAGACATTTCTGATGCAGTATCAAAACCCTTGCTAGGGACAGAATACACCTGTTATGGACTGTAGATACATGAAACAAAACTAAGAAAAGTTATGGCATTGATATAAACTGAAAAGAGTAGTCAAGGAACATGAAATGAACAACAATCATTTTGAAGGTACAGCCATGTAGATATTCAACATGAGTATGCAAAGATGGAGTTAACAGAGGTAAATCATAATGTAAACAGAAAGAGAGTCTAAATTTTCATTGGGGAAAAGAAATATATACTCACTTCCAGTTTGTGCATTCAAAGGGAGAAAAAGAATATAAAAAAAAATACAATGAAACCCAGATTTTATGCAAGAGTTCTTCAACATTTTTTTTTAGTATGTAGTTCATTTTTCAGTATAGCAGTATTTATCTACAATAAAGAAAGAGTACCCAGGCCAAAGCAAAACACATAATACAGCTTCAGTTATGTAAATGGAAAGATGAAGAATGAGTATTAATAGCAGTCAAAAGGAATGAATACTTCAGCAATTGGATACGGTTCATTTTTCTTTCTAAATGCAACAAATGAAGAATAGGTAATACTTATCTTCAAACAAGGCCGAGCAACAGTCATAACCGTGTATTCACACAAAGTCATGGCTCTTAGTTCATAAATGCTGCTAGAGATGTATTTTTAAAAATGGAAACAGGTATCAAGTCTCCAACAAATTCTCATGGCAGCGGCATAGCTTCACATTTTCTTCCAAAGAGCAAAGGAAATCATTTCATTTTCTTTTCAAGCATATAAAGAATTACGCTTGCAGAACCAGAAATAGCCCAAGAGAGATAATGTGAAACCAAGCCTTCAAAGGAATTTCCAGAAGCTTCAGAGAGAACCAGAGATCAAACCGAATAAATTCATGGTGGCAGCATAGTACTTAGGGTTTCTTCCTCATAAAAATGAAAACACCTAAGTTTGAAAGATACAAATGAATCATAAACAATGCCTTTCCCATATTGTAAATTATTTGGAGTCCGCAAGGGGACTGCAGCATACAGAAGTTCCCTCTGAATGCCATGATATGCACAATCACATGCCTCTGTCTATGATGAAATAAAGATAGAGATATTTGTCTTATAAGGGTCATGTCAACCATAGTGCTGAAATTAGGTTTTCAAAATTTTGGATATATATTTTTTTTAATATACTAAGCATTTAGGTTTTATATATATTATTTCTTATCATATTTAATTTTAACAATATGTAAATTATACTTCAAAGTTCACTTTAAATTAAATAGATAAGTCATTATCTATTCAATTTAAATAGAGCTATATTATAATTTATATTGTTAAAATTAAATTTGATATTATATTCAATTTATTTAATACTTAATAGAGAACAAACTTTGAACTAAAAAATAAATATATTCAATAGAATTTAATTCTATTTATACATTTATATAGAAGTTTGTTACTTATTAAATATTAAATAGGTTGATTATAGTTTTGAAAAAATATATATAAAATCTTTGCAAAATATATGAAACAAATAAGTATATAGACAAAGTTGAGATCATCTTTTTGAGAAAATAAGTTTTTTCAGTGATGTTCAATTGTTGAGATAGATTAGAGGCTATTTAGGGGTAGTTTGGGTCACCTTGAGTTCCCTTTTGAGTTTTCTATCAGTTGGCATCAGTTGAGAGGTGTTTTTGAGCAGTTCACTCCTTGTTTCTAGTAGTCAGGCTTTAGTTTTGATAGGCTTTTCCTTCCATATCTGACCCCACATATTTGCATGATTTTGGGAGATATGGAGCAGTTTTGAGAGATTTTTGAGTGGCAGTTCAGTGATACATGACCTGAGGCAGTTATTGGGGCACTTTGACTTCACTTTCTGACAATTTGACTCATCTTTTTGGAGGCTTTTCTCATGCATACAGATTAGGGTTTTATGACTTCTATTTATTTTATTTTTAGCTGATTATTTAGGATATTCTTTTGGGCTCACTTGTTTTGCATATCACAAACTTGAGAGAGAATTGTAAGGCATTGTAATAGAGATTTATTCCAACATTGATAATTTGAGATACCTGTTCCTTGCCATTGGTTTTGAGGTGTAATATTATGAGTTTTATTGCTTTTATGTTGTGTTAGCCTTCATTTAAGCTGCATTCCTTGCTACATTTTAGAATCTTGATACTTGTCATTGCAGGTCTATTGTTTGTGTCCTAACTTTTGCAATGATTTGGTGAAGCATTATTTCCCTATGTATGAAAAAATATTTTAGGTCCTTACATAGAAACACATTTGTAGTTGCATAATTGTCTGGGTATTGAGAACCATAATTATCTTTAAGGATCTTTGCTGAATTAATTCAAGTTACATATCATTTTGGTGTATCACCCTATTTAGGTTAGAATTCTCTAGATTATTTCTTTCACCCTTTTCCCTATATAAATTTGTGCACAAGTGATACTCCAAATCTAAGAGGAACCGGCCTAGAATCTGAAGATTCGTTCTCTTGCCCATTAGCAAGAACGTTTCCATGTTTCAACAGGATAGCTAGATTTCTCATCATGCTATAAGCGCAATCCTGATTGACAACAATTTTTGGCATGCCCGGTGGGACACGAACTGCTATACAATTCCTTGGTTTATAAGTTTTTATTGCTATTTTGGTGTAGGCAGCAGTATTTCACCCTTTTAGAAGGCATTTTTTCCAGCACCTGGTGACTCTGTTTTGAAGGTTTATTGCAGATTCAGTTGCAAATTTAAGGATTTACCATGATGAGAAGGACACCTACAAGAGCAAATAATGAAGGATTCGTTTATCAAGAGCTTCCATCTAACAGAAGAGGAAGCAGATCAGCTAGAAGAAATAGAGCATCTCAAGCTGTAGGAAAATCATCTTCTTTTCAAAGGGGACCTGATTTTTCATTATTTGAAAATCCTATCTTTGAAGACCAAGCTGCCATTTCTGAAGAGCATGAGGTAATTATAGAAAATTTCAATTTTCCTAAAGATTTAAGTGCTATTGACAATTCTGGATCAAAATTACCTATTTTTGAGGAGCATACAAAGGGTTAATCTATTGTTGTAGCATCCACAAGTGGAACTGCTACTCCAGGATTAAAGACTTATCAAAGAAAAGTAGTTCACACTATTTAGCAGTAAGCACCAGCTCATCAAATGGCAAGAAATATACCATTTGTGCCTTTCAATGCTGGTAGCCCTTTACAAATTGGTACTCACCATGACATCCCACCTGCAACACTTAAAGGATTGACATATTTTACTGATGAAAATCATGTTTCAGCAATTGAGCATATTAAAGATATTGCTACTCTTTGTGGGTTACATCAAGTCAATCATGATGATGTAGCATTAAAATTATTAGCAGCTTCGCTCAAGGGTAAAGAATTAATTTGGTTTAAAAGTTTACCTGTTAATTCAATTGCTACGTGGGATGCTTTAGGCACTATTTTAATTAGTAAATTTGAAGATAGATCAGATAATTTATCTTTGGTAGAACAGTTGACTACAATAAAGAGAAATGTTCATGAGCATATTTCACATTTTAATTTTTAATTTCAGTGAACTTGGGATAGAATTCCAGCATCTGTTAAGCCATCTAATGACTATGCATTTTTGTTTTATCTAAAGGCTTTTAACAGTGATATTGCACTCATGATACAGTCTATGGGAGGTAATACGTTACCCAATGCTTATGATATTGTTGTAAGAGCAGAAAATAGCTTGATACAAGCTGGAAAATTACCTCCTAGGCCTCCAATGCCTTATTTTGCAGAGGTACAGCTAGTTGTACCAGCTATAATTCCACCAATAGTAGTTGTACCACCTGTACCAGTGTTACCAGCATTCAATATGTAGGTTGCAGCAGAAGAACATGTTGCTATAGCTCCTTTTAGAGAGCTTAAAGAGCAAAATTTGGCATTAAAGGAAAAAAATGACAACATAATGAGAACGCTGCAAACTTACGGTAATGAGATCACGAACTTGAAGAGGTAGCAAGGTCAGTAAAATAGACCTCCTCAAGCTTCTTATCAGCAGAATAGGCAATTTAATCAAGCATTTGGTTCAAACTAGCCACGCCAAGCTCAGGGCCAGCAAAGGAATTATAGTCAAAGGACTAATCAGCCTTATAATTACGCAACTTCTAGTACATCCAAAGAGTTGGTAGTTGTTCCTCAGAATAACTATGCACAAGAGGAGGAGTGGTGTAATACTTGTAATGCAAGCCATTTTTGTCTTGATTGTCCTCATGCGCTTGAAGCTAGATGACAAGATATTTTGCAAAATCAAATTGTTAATGTTCAAGGAGATGCTCAAAATCAACAAGTACAACCACAAGGTAATCCTGATGTTACTCTAATGAATTTTAATGCTGATGAGACTATTTTAGCAGCTAATTTTGATCAGAATCAAGTATGGAAGCTTGTATCAGTAGGTACAAGGTCCAAAAAAAAGGCTACAAATGAACAAAAACAAGCTAATAAGGTACATTAGCTTGTTGTTATACCACAACAGTAAATATTAAAAGGTAAACAACAACAGATTCAAGCTCAGAATGGACCTTCCCAGTCATCACAACTAGAAAAAGAACCGACTATTCTAAAATAGCAGCAAAAGGTTAGTGCTCAGAGCTTTAATATTGTAGATCATTTAAAGAAGACAAATGTTCTTGTTCCTATTTGGGAGGTTTTAGGGCTTCCAGGTCAAAAACATATGTTGCAGGAAGCATTGCAAGAATTGACATTGTCGGATGATGCCTTCGATTAGCAAACACGTAAAGTGTTAATAGCTGGAAATGAGATTTTAAACTAGCAAACACCCAAGTTGGTAAAACCTCCTCCTTTCTATATTATTGTTATAATAGGGCAAAATTTAGTGCATAATTGTATGATTGATTTAGGGGCTTCTAGTTCGGTTATGCCAAAGAAGATTGTAGACAAGCTAGGCCTTAAATATGAACCAACTGAAAAAGGGGTTGTTCAACTTGATGGTATAGTAGTAGATACAGTTGGGGTGATTAGAAATCTTGATTTAACAATGCATGCTTGTCCTAGTTTTTAAGTACCCATGGACGTCTTTATCATAGACTTACCTCCTAATTTTTCTATATATTTATCATGAGATTTTACTGCTAAAATAGGAGGGTATTTATCAGTAGATTGGTCTCATATGCTATTTTGTACTAGGTATGGTACTAAGGTGACTATTCCTTCTGAGCCTATTGCAAAATTTTATATTGAGCCACATGTTAGTAGTGCTGAAAATGGTACATCAATTGTTATTTATGATCAGGAAGAAATTGATGCTATTCATGAGTCACAAACGTAGGTTGAAAAAATTCTTGATATTTTATTAGATACTTGGGCTACTGAAAATGTCATAATTTCTGATGCACAGATTGAGAAAACCAACCTGGGTAACTATGTTATTCATGATACCACAAATTTTATGCCAGCTGTCATAAAAGGTACAGGCCTAGATTTGGAACAACCAACTAATGTTATCTGGAAGTTGTTTTTTGATGGATCTCATAGCAAAATAGGTGCTGGAGGTGGTTGCATGCTGATTTCACCAAAAAATCAAAGGTATTATGCTTCCTTCAGATATACATTTAGTTGCACAAATAACGTGGCTGAATATGAAGCCCTCATTAATGGATTAAAATGGGCAATTAAAAAGGGAGTTAGTTGTTTGCAAGTATATGGTGATTCTGAGTTGATTGTAAACCAAGTTAGGAATGTTCATATTGCAAATAATGATTTATTAAAGAGTTATAGACATGTTGTATGGGACTTGATTGAAGGTTTTGAAGCCTTTAATTTACAATCTATTCTTAGAAATGAAAATAAGCATGCTGATAGGCTTGCAGCTGTAGGAGCCCAATATGACATACCAACAGAAATCAGTAATGATAAAGGGTTGAATTATGTCAAGGTTATTGTTAGACTTGTTGTACCTAATAATGCAGATAGTTGGTAGGTTTTTGAATCTGACCAACATATTGTGAATGTTTTGAGAGAAGAGGCTGAGTTTTCACAGCCAAATCAGAAAAAATTACAGGAACAATATGAGGACCATATTATTCAGCTGAGAACAAATAAGATGCCTAAAGGCCTTGTAACTTTAGAATCCATGTTTGGTACTAACGATGAGTTTAAAAAAGACAAATCCATCTTATAGATCAAGGAAGAGCATTACAATGAGGTTGTTATTTCACAAGATAAAGTGCTTAAACTTGGGAAGGTATGTTCTCCTGAAGAACATCAAATCTTTATTAATTTATGCAATGAATTTCATGATATAATTGCGTGGAATTATTCAGATTTGAAGGGATTTGATCCTAATATTTCCCAGCATACAATAGAGTTAGAACCAGATTCTAAACCAGTTAAACAAAAGAAGAGGCTTGTAAACCCCAAACTGGAACCCTTAATGATTAAGGAATTGAATAAGTTAATTGAAAGTAATATTATTTTTCCAATCAAGCATACTTCATGGGTTTCAAATCTGGTACTCGTTAGGAAAAAGAATGGAGAAAGAAAACTTTGTGTTGATTTCTATGACTTGAACAGGGCTTCATTGAAAGATAGGCCTCCTTCACCTTCAATGGAACAAATTTTGCAAGTGGTTTCAAGTTCAGAATAGTTTTCATTGCTTGATGGTTTTTTTTGTTACAACCAGATTTTAGTGAAAGAAGAAGATAGGTTCAAAACAGTGTTCACAACCAAATGGGGAACCATGGCTTATCAGAAGATGCCATTCAGTTTATCCAACGCTGGTGTAACATTCCAGAAAGCCATGGATAAGGCTTTCATAAATCTGATGTACAGGTTTGTGCTGGTTTATTTGGATGACATCACTATTTTTTCAAAGAATTTAGCAGATCACTTTAAACATTTAATGATAATCTTTGAGAGATGCAGAGAGTATGGGATTTCACTGAATCCTAAGAAGAGTATATTCGTTGTCCATGAAGGTAAGCTATTAGGATTCATTGTTTCAAAATATGGAATAACCATTAAACTTGAAAGGGTTTGTACTATTTTAGCCCTACCACTTCCAGCCCATAAAAGGGGACTCCAAAGCTTTCTAGGAAGAATTAATTTTGTAAGGAGATTCATCCCTGATATTGCAAAATTACTAATGCCTCTTACAGCCATGCTTAAGAAAAATATCGCTTTCAAATGGACGAAGGAAGGTAAGCTTAGTTTTGAATTGATTAAAGAAGCTCTAGCTGCTACTCCTACCTTGTTGAATCCAAATTTCTCTAAGGAGTTCATTCTTTATGCATATGGGAATATAGACAGTATTGCTGCCATGTTAGTACAGAAGAATGATTCAGGATATGAGCAGCCAATAGCATTTTTTAGTCAAGGGTTAAAAGATTATGAACTACATTATACCTTTATTGAAAAGCATGTTTTTGCTGTGATTAGAAGTCTTAAAAAATTCAGACATATGCTTTCTAATAAAAAGATTAATCTGATGGTTGCTCATCCTGCTATTAAAGAATTTTTACTGAATAAGGATTTCAATACAAAAAGGGCAGGCTGGATCACAAAAGCAATGGAATATGACATTGATATTAAGGTTACCAAGCTGGTAAGGGGTAGAGGTTTATGTGAACAGCTGGCTGGAAATGGAGATAATACTTCGAATGATAATCCTGAGGTAATTTTGGCCTTACAAGACCATGACCAACTTGTTGTCCCAAATTTGTAGAATGATTGGGTGAAGGAAATGACTGATTTCTTGCAAACAGGACGTTGTCCTGAAGGTTTGGATAGAACTAAAAGAAGATATTATAGGTTGCAGTCTATTCCATATTGCTTATTGAATAATGTGTTGTATAGAAGGGATTATAATGGTGTATTGCTGAGATGTATTAGTGGTGATCAAACTGATAAGATGTTGCAGGAATTCCATGATGGACCAGTAGTTGGACATTTTGCTGCAAGAACAACAGCATTACAAATTTTGAAGGCTGGATATTTTTGGCCAGATTTATACAAAGATGCTTTCATTTGGGTTAGGAAATGTTTGAAATGCGTTGTTTTCTCAAACAAGCAAAGGTTAGCAGCTTTACCTCTCAGTTCAATTCAAATTGAACAACCTTTTGCTAAGTGGGGTTTAGACTTTATTGGTCCTATAAACCCATCATCAAGTTCAGGTCATAAGTTTATATTAACAGCAACAAATTATTTTACTAAGTGGATTGAAGTTGTGGCATTGAAAGAAGCCAATGAAACTTCAGTTCTAAGTTTTTATGAAGATCTGCTTGCTAGGTTTGGTGCACTTGAATCCATTATTTCTGACAATGCCTTAGCATTTAAAGGCACAAGAATTTCTGATTAGGCAGTTAGAAATAATGTGTATCTTAGTTCCTCATCCAATTATTACCCACAGGGTAATGGACAAGCAGAATTGACAAACAAAAATCTAATTCGCATTATCAAGAGGACTATTGAGGACAATCAATGAGTTTGGAATAGCAAGCTGAAACAAGCCTTATGGGCTGATAGGATCACCCCAAAGCATTCAACAGGTAATTCACCTTATGTATTAGTTTATGGAAGAGAGGCAAGATTTCCAATTTCAATTGAGTTGCCAAGTTTGAGTCTGATTAAGGAATTGGACCTACTGGACCAGCAACCAATGGAGGTAAGATTAGCTGAATTAATAGAGTTGGAGGAATCAAGAAATAGATCTTTTCAAAAGTTGACAAAACATAATGATCAAATGAAGAAGACATTTGACAAAAAAGTTGTCACAAGAGTCTTAGAAGAAGGTGATTTAGTGCTTAAATGGGATGAGTTGAAGAGCAGACCTGGCAAGCATTTGAAGTTTGATGCCATTTGGAATGGTTCGTTTGTGCTTATAGGATGCAAGGCTAACAATGTTTTTCAACTCTCAACTGTGGAAGGAGAGGAATTGCCAATCCCAATTAATGGGATCCATCTCAAACATTATTTTTGAGGTGAGTTGAACCAGAATAAGTGCCTTTGCACATAGATAGTTTGCTTTCAGTTAGTTGTAGTTAGTTGTTAGTTGCAGCAAATGAACATGTTGTTGTAGCAGATCATTCCTCATAAATGAGTGCCCATCATAATAGAGCCGAGTATAACTCAAAGACTCTACATGATGGGATACCAATTATTTTTCTAATATGCTACAGCAGCAGGTTCATTTGCTTTGTTTTTTATTTCCAATAAGTGCTTCTAGCACATGATAGTAGTCTTCTGAAAGCTACAAGTTGTAAAAGTTCATGGTAGAACTATTCAGAAAAGTATATATCAATCCTAAAGGGAAACAATGGATATTCCAAGGTTTCAAATCAGGATTAACAGCCACATTCCAAAATAGGTCATCCATGAACTTTTCTATACAACTTTCAAATTTTAGAAGAGAAGGCAAATTTCCAGGTGAAAGTACACAATTCAAAAAAAATGACTCAATTTGTTTTCTACCTCAAGCTAGTTGTTTACAAATTGGAAACTGTATTCCATCAGCATCATCCTACAGATGTATGCCTCAGAACGAGGTAAAAGCACTCACAGAACTAGTATATCACCAATATGATGATGTTGATGACAGACATCCACAAACTTCCAAACAGCTAGTGTGAGGTATTTTAGTTTCAAGTTTCAGTTTTAGTTTTGCAGTTGTGTGGTGTGTTTAAGTTTTCAGCATTTTCTAACGTTTTCTAGACTTGGGAAGGTTCAGTTTATCAAGGTTCTATACTCTGTGCCCAATGCATTGCATAAGGTAGCTAGTCTATTCTGTTTAGCAGGCAAACACCCCTGAGAGGTCGCCAGAAAATGTTATCATTTTATTTGCACTAAATTGATTAAGTGTTTTGCATTGAAATATGAACTTGAAAGGTTGTTGTTTTAAATTTTAGAATGTTGTAAAATTCAAAGAAAAGAAAGTACATGTATAGCAGCATGATTCTAAACATCAAACAGCATATTATGATACACTTGTTTCAATTTTTGAGCAAAACAATATTCAGATCTTTGAGCTTAACAGTAAATGAAAGTTATTGCTTGCATTTTAGAAAATGAAAGTATAGTTTTAAATTTGCCACACAAGAAGTGGTTGCCTTTTTAAATGAATAATAAAAGTACATTTCAAAGGTATAAAATGACAAACCACACACCCCATGGCTGTAGGTTTTAATGCAAGCATGCATTTTCAATTTCATGAATTGAATAAAGAAATAAAATGCAGAGAAATAAAGAACAGTTTACATTTTTGAAACTGTAAATAAGTTGAAAAAGAGACAGGTTAAGCCACATTGCCTAGTTGTTTGTTGGAGGTCAAACTTTGCCACATCTTTGGTTCCGCATTTCAAAGTGTTCTAGGTCATCTTGTACATCCTGCAAAAGAAGAGAGATAAGATTGGGTCAATTCATATGAACTGAGCAATGAAGGATGATTAAGCTGTCTAGTTCTCTACTTGATCACATTTTCAGAGATATGAACTAGAAAAACAAGTCATAAAGCTGCAAGAAGGAAGGATCATACTACAGAAATATTTTATTTCCTAACATCGTTTGTTTCATGTGCAGATACAGGTTTGAAGACTTAGTAGGTCATTGAAAGGACATGGATACACTACGCACATGAAACTTTCTGACCGAAGCTATGTAGAGGTGAAGACATGAAGATCGGTGGACTAGAGGAGGTTGTTGATGGGGCATGCATAAGTTTCAGGCATGGGACCTTCTGGCCAAATTATGGAGCTGTAAAGATGCGCTGTTGAAGGGACATAACTTTCATCGTGAAACATTCCAGCCAAATAGATTAGGTTACAAGTGTTACAAGAGTTGCTTATTTCATTCTGTAATGGAATAGAGCAGGAAAAAGTGAAAAGGAATTGAGTTTCATGATTTAAATTTCACTCATGGGAGTCACGAGCCCATGCTTGAACCCCATGAAGGATTATTCAATATGCTAAGAAAAGTAAAAGAACAGAACAGAAGGAACAGAATTACACACTACCAGTGAGATAAGTATTCAATATACATTTCAAAATTAAATAGTATGGTTGTAATTTTTATTCACTGATTGGTATCAGTCATTCTCTATTCTATTGTCAACAACTAACCATATGAAGTCAACAATAAGGAATGACAATGGTGCTGCTGTTATAATATGCATACATAAGAAATCCTATTGCATTGTTTTTGCATAAAGAAACTGCATATTTAACAGAATGATCAGGCAGAAATAAATGGAAATAAAGTTCAAAGTGTAAATGAATATCAAACATGTGATATTTTCAGTTCAACAGGAAGTGCCACAATGCTAGTATATAGTGAAGATGTAGACAGAACAATGTATTTCTGATTCAATGATAAACCAACATTTTATGCCAAGCACACAAACAGTCAGCCTTCAAGAGATTTATGGTTCAGAGAGACTGTGTAATGAGAAGCTGAAAATTGAGTAAAATTTTGACATTATGTAAGTGCATTAAACATTCAAACTGGGTAATACAGGTTAGGTGTATGCAGAATACAAAAAAAAAAAAAAATAGAGATAGCATGCTACAGGAATCTAGTTGTTTACAAACAAAAAGGGATAAGTATACAGGTGGCATCAACAGATATAGTCAGAGCTATAATTATAAGAATGAAGTCACAGAGATCATTAATGACAAAGTATTCTCAAAGCAACAGATAAAAGGGTCTCAGATTTATTAATGTTGAATCAGCCTTCAAGGCAAAGTAATGGTTTTTGTTTGCAACAGCAGGAAGTTAATATTCAGCCACAACAACTGAAGCTATGAGGAAAAAGACAATGCCATAGTAATAATAGGGATCACATCATTGTTATAAAAATAGTGATATTCTATGCATACTACTAACAAACAATCTCTATCTTTTGGGTGCTTTCTTGAGGTTTTAATTTATGGCATACCATCGTTGTAAGATGGACGTAAGGGTGCATTTTGAAATTCAGTTCTATTGAGTGTTGAAAAAAAAAAAAAAATAGTGGCAAGACACTTCAACAAGCATAAATTCATTGTCAAAGGGAGAGTTATATTTCATTGGTATTCTAAAGAACAAAGGACAGTGGTAATGCAATATGAAGACAACGCCTTGAAGATTAAGAATTAATGTTATTGATAGGCATTGAAAATCTGAAAAGGAGCAGCTATAACATATTCACAATTTTAAAAAAGATGAAAGGTTCACTGTTACACTAAGTTTTCTCTGTGCTTCAGAGGGTAATCAAAGGAGGATCATGAATTTCTAGTAAGGTCATGAGTATCACAGTCTATAAGAACAATGATCAAATAGCAGTGACATTGGTTTTTTGTCAAGATAGTGACATTGAACGAAGAAGCTATGACTATCCATACAAGAACAGAGCCACAACAAATGGATGCCTTGTGAAGGCCATCTTGTGCCATGCAAAATGCAAGAGTGCAGATCAACACAATAGTTAAGTATGAGAACAAATGGTCATCACTGCTATCTTGATCAAGAAACAATGATAAATAATGTTCAAGACAATGGGTGCATAGAGTTAGAATAGAAAAAGCAATGTATAAGTACACTGTACAACAAAGAGGTTTTGTAGAAATTAAGACATGTCTGATGCAGTATCAAAACCCTTGCTAGGGATAGAATACACCTGTTATGGACTCCAGATACATGAAACAAAACTAAGAAAAGTTATGGCATTGATATAAACTGAAAAGAGTAGTCAAGGAACATGAAATGAACAACAATCATTTTGAAGGTACAACCATGTAGATATTCAACATGAGTATGCAAAGATGGAGTTAACAGAGGTAAATCATAATGTAAACAATAAGAGAGTCTAAATTTTCATTGGGGAAAAGAAATATATACTCACTTCCAGTTTGTGCATTCAAAGGGAGAAAAAGAATATAAAAAAAAAAATACAATGAAACCCAGATTTTATGCAAGAGTTCTTCAACATTTTTTTTTAGTATGTAGTTCATTTTTACTATAGCAGTATTTATCTACAGTAAAGAAAGAGTACCCAGGTCAAAGCAAAACACATAATACAGCTTCAGTTATGTAAATGGAAAGATGAAGAACGAGTATTACTAGCAGTCAAAAGGAATGAATACTTCAGCAATTGGATACGGTTCATTTTTTTTTCTAAATGCAACAAATGAAGAATAGGTAATACTTATCTTCAAACAAGGTCGAGAAATAGTCATAACCATGTATTCACACAAAGTCCAGGCTCTCAGTTCATAAACACTGCCAGAGATGTATTTTTAAAAATGAAAACAGGTATCAAGTCTCCAACAAATTCTCATGGCAGTGGCATAGCTTCACGTTTTCTTCCAAAGAGAAAAGGAAATCCTTGCATTTTCTTTTCAAGAATATAAAGAATGATGCTTGTAGAACCAGAAATAGCCCAAGAGAGATAACGTGAAACCAAGCCTTCAAAGGAATTTTCAGAAGCTTAAGAGAGAACCAAAGATCAAACCGAATACATTCATGGTGATAGCATAGTACTTACGGTTTCGTCCTCATAAAAATGAAAACGCCTAAGTTTGAAAGATACAAATGAATCATAAACAATGCCTTTCCCATATTGTAAATTATTTGAAGTCTACAAGGGGACTGCAGCATATGGAAGTTCCCTCCAAATGCCACAATATGCACAATCACATGCCTCTGTCTATGATGAAATAAAGATAGAGATATTTGTCTTATAAGGGTCATGTCGACCATAGTGCTGAAATTACGTTTTCAAAATTTTGGATATATATATTTTTTTAATATACTAAGCATTTAGGTTTTATATATATTATTTCTTATCATATTTAATTTTAACAATATGTAAATTATACTTCAAAGTTCACTTTAAATTAAATAGATAAGTCATTATCTATTCAATTTAAATAGAGCTATATTATAATTTATATTGTTAAAATTAAATTTGATATTATATTCAATTTATTTAATACTTACTAGAGAACAAACTTTGAACTAAAAAATAAATATATTAAATAGAATTTAATTCTATTTATACATTTATATAGAATTTTGTTACTTATTAAATATTAAATAGGTTGATTATAGTTTTGAAAAAATATATATAAAATCTTTGCAAAATATATGAAACAAATAAGTATATAGACAAAGTTGAGATCATCTTTTTGAGAAAAGAAGCTTTTTCAGTGATGTTCAATTGTGGAGACAGATTAGAGGTTGTTTAGGGGCAGTTTGGGTCACCTTGAGTTCCCTTTTGAGTTTTCTATCAGTTGGCATCAGTTGAGAGGTGTTTTTGAGCAGTTCACTCCTTGTTTCTAGCAGTTAGGCTTCACTTTTGATAGGATTTTCCTTCCATATCTGACCCCCCACATATTTGCATGATTTTGGGATATATGGAGCAGTTTTGAGAGATTTTTGAGTGGCAGTTCAGTGATACATGACTTGAGGTAGTTATTGGGGCACTTTGACTTCACTTTTTGATAGTTTGACTCATCTTTTTGGAGGTTTTTCTCATGCATATGGATTAGGGTTTTATGACTTCTATTTATCTTATTTTCAGCTGATTATTCAGGATCTTCTTTTGGGCTCACTTGTTTTGCATATCGTAAACTTGAGAGAGAATTGTAAGGCATTGTAACAGAGATTTGTTCCAGCATTGATAATTTGAGATACGTGTTTCTTCCCATTGGTTTTGAGGTGTAATATTGTGATTTTTATTGCTTTGATGTTGTGTTAGCCTTCATTTAAGCTGCATTCCTTGCTACATTTTAGAATCTTGATACTTGTCATTGCAGGTCTATTGTTTGTGTCCTAACTTTTGCAACGATTTGGTGAAGCATTGTTTCCCTATTTATGCAAAAATATTTCAGGTCCTTACATAGAAACACTTTTGTAGTTGCATGATTGTCTGGGTATTGAGAACCATAATTATCTTTAAGGATCTTTTTTGAATTAATTCAAGTTACATATTATTTTGGTGTATCACCCTGTTTACGTTAGAATTCTCTAGATTATTTCTTTCACCCTTTTCCCTATATAAATTTGTGCACAAGTGATATTCCAAATCTAAGAGGAGCCGGCCTAGAATCCGTAGATTTGTTCTCTTGCCCATCAGTGAGAACATTTCCATGTTTCAATAGGATAGCTAGATTTCTCATCATGCTATAAGCGCAATCCTGATTGACAATAGGTTTCATTATGAAACTCATGCCGAAAGAAGAAGGACTGCCTAATTATCACATGAACAAGCTTCATGTATCCCTAATCAAAATGGTTAAGGAGAACCAAACTACAAACTTTACCAAGTGTAAGAAAGCTATTACCGAGTGACAGTAAGTCATTGATTATTGTTGATATAGAATTGTTATACTAATCAGAGGATTTGATTGAGCATAATATAGATCTAAACATTTACAATTGAAGTTGTATTGTAATCAGATCAACTTCTGTTACATTTTAACCATTGTAAATAGAGAAATCTCTTAACAGAGTGGACTTGAAAGTCTTATATGTTTCATTCATAGATTGAGCATTGTTATCCTGTCAGCCCCATAGTGAATGTTGGTTGGATGATAACGGTTGGTGTAAAATCCTCTAACAAGGTCACACCTAACAGTGTGTTTGTAACCTTTAACAATGTTGGGTCACATTTTTGGGTTGTCGGTCCTAGGTGGTTTTTCCCTTCACAGGGTTTCCACGTTAAATCTTTTGTGTTATGTGTTCATTGTGGTGATTTTTTGTTATCATACTTTACATATTGCATGTTTTTTTTTATCAGTAATCATTAGTTGTTATTGACTGGTAATCGGTAAAAGCACAGACAGTATAAGTATTTTATGTTACCGAGCATCAGAAGTTTAAGTAAATTGTTTTGGATTATACATTTTGATTTGGGACTGTGGATAACTGATTCACCCCCCTCTCAATTATTCTAATAGCTTCAAAAGAGCCTTTAACTTCACCAGGCTTCATCTTTATATTATGCTGAAATTCATATAATTTTGCATTCCTAACATGCTAAGATTCCTCCTTTGTTTTCCATCTTATCACTAATTTTTGAACTCCATCTATGGTTTTATTTTTGTAAACTTTACCCATATGCTTCTCTATAGTGTCAATTTTTAGCTGCAACCTCTTTTCCTTCTTAATTATTTGGCTACAAATCTTACATCTACATTCTACCAGAGGCTCTCCTTCAATTGCATTGTCCACTGGTTCAATGAATGGATACTTTGACACCCATTCTACTTTAAAATTCCTCGACAAATCCCACATCCTATCATTCTTTGATTTGTATTTTCTTTTCTTCTTCCTTGCACCATCATCTTCTCTGACATTCTTAGTCTCATCTAAGTTGATTATATCATTATGGCTACTCTAGGTATTTAACTGAAAATCTTCTTCAAGTTCATCGTGATCTAAGATATCAGGTTCGCTAACTTCTTCAATATGTTGTGTAGGTTCAGGTTGTGGATCTTGAAAATATTCTTGTGATGAAGTAGCTTCCCAATTTTGGTCAGAAACATTTCCAACACCATGACCAAAGTACAATGATAAGGTTCTACATTTTACTGGCCTCTCTTGGCTTTCCCCATATGCCAGAGCCTTACCCTTATTCTTGTTCAACATCTCAATTCTTTAATGAAATAAAGGCTACCAGCCTACCAATGAAAAAAATAAAATTTACTTGTTGAAGAAGTGATAAATGACAATAGAACTATAATATACAATGTTTACATAGTCGCAGAATAATAATCACTTACCTTTGCCTCAAATTCAATTACAGTCGTGACTCGCCAAAGAAGTCAAGACTCAACAATTTGAACTTTGTTATCAATCAAACTGAACCAATCCAAATTGTATACAATAACACTGATCTATGAATGTATGTATACTAATCTTTTTTGGTGAATTGGGTGGGAGGAATTAGGTCGGTGTCCAAATATTTGGTGAAGCCCACGTAATTATAACACATCTTGTGTTATTTCCTAGGTGATTATGGGTCATCCAACACCTTGGTATGATTAATAAAGTTGGCAAAAATGCATCGGTTTGAGACACATGTCCGTAAAATGGATGGCAAAGTTGGGGCTGCCTAAAAATATGTATATAAAACTATTGGCGAATATAGGCCATCCATTTGGGGCCTCTTTAAAAATATAGGAGAATATTTTTTAAAAATGTCATCCTAAAAATATATGCTATTGGCAATAATGTCCAAGAAATGGACAAAATTAAATAAAATGATGGGCGATGGGCCAGAGCTTTGGACCCAATTTTAAAAAACTTGGGGTGATAGGGTCGATCCCATTTGTGAAATACATTTGTCAAATTGTGGGATACCGACATGCGACATTCTCCAAATGGCAAATAATTGCCACTAAAGTTTTCGATGATTTGTACTTGGATAGAGCATCTTTCGGCATAGGTTTAAATATTTCTTTCTTGGAATTCATTAACTGAACATACACCTTCTTAGCCAAATCTTGAGGAGTATTAGGGTAATCTAAGGTAGGTGTAGGGAGAAGAATATGAAGAGGAGGATGATGATCAAAATCAACCACCAATTTGAATTGAGATTGCAAAAAACCAACACCACCCATATCTTGTTTAGGGGATATATGAACTGGATACTTAATACCATGCTCATTAAAACCAAGCCCTAAACCTTTATATCCTTGTTTAGTCATCATATTATATCATGTAGTGTACATATCATGTAAAGCTTCTACATGAGCTGATTTCTTATCATGTTCATGAGTAAAGGTTATATAAGGTGGAATAATAGGTTTAAAAGAAGTTTCTTTTCTCTTCCCTTTAATGTCATCTTAGATCAGATGAGAAGGGGAAGGTAAATCCAAGAATTCTTGCACATCTACATTATGAACCATAGTTTGAATTTGATCATAAGTATGGGAAGAACTAGGAATAGTAGATGGAGAATTAGGCATGTTAGGAATCGGATTAGGAAGGATAGGATTAGGATTAGGAAGATTAGGAGATGGTGTATCATCTACCAAATTCTTCACATAATCGAAAAGAGTAATAAGTCCACCACATAAATCTTTAATGAAAGTTTTGAAAGTAGGAAGACTAGTATCTATCAATCTCACAAACGCATAGGCAAGTGAAAGATGAAGAGTGACAAACATAACGAAATGGATGATATTATCATAAACGTCATAAGTATGATAAATAGATGCTAAGAGGAGGATACTAAAGAAAATAATTAGACACCAAAGAATCTTAAAGATCTTCATATCAAATGAAATGCAAGAAATAATTTTGTATTTTGTAGAATATATAGATTTTTTTTGTTTTTTGAATTTTCAAATTCAAGAGCATAAAAGAAATCTATTCTTGAGGAAAGAAAGAAAAGCATCTAACACTAAAAAGAAAGAGTTGTCTATCATGGGTTCACCAAAATGTAAGATATAAAAATATATGTATAAGATGTATTTTTATATCTATGATTGAAGTGTGCGGTTTTATGTGTTGTGTGTGATGTAAAATTTTGTGAACATACAAAACTTAATAAAACATAAATACTTATCTTGAAAAGGAGCAGATTCAGAAATCACTATTTTTTGGTATCTGTATTCATTTTCAAGAAATTCTACAACTGTATCTGGCTTGGAAATATATAAAAAGACAAAACCCAGAAACCTTCTATCTTTCTGAGAAAGGTTGACCTTGACCCGAAAAAGGGGTAAGATCTTTCCTTGGGGCACAATCTTACCCCTAAAAGTTGACCTTCACCTGCACTGTTTCGATGAAAATTCTATTCACAGATCCCAGAAGTTCATCAAAAAGGGTACTGAGATCTCAACTATAATTTTCTATCCCACACCTATACCTGCAAGAAAAAGGGTTTTGTTGTTTGGATGAGGGGTTTGCCTTAGTCAAACCCCTATTTGAAATCAACCTTTAAAAATGGAATTGAAATAGAGAATGCTAGCAAGTAGTAGAAGTAGATCTAACAACAAAGCTATGATATTCAATAGATATGCAATCGTATTTGAAATGTAAACAAGTATGTTGATATGAAAGATTGGACTCAACACTAACAAATGTAAATCAAAAACTCCATGATTGTATGCTTGGAATCCACCTCGAAGGGAGAATGAATAGATCTTGAAGATGAACAAAGGATCTTGAAGGAAGATCACAACACCATAATGGATAGATCCAGGGTTTGAATGATGAATCTTGAATGCTTGAACCAAATTCCTCCAAAAGCTTGAATGTTTGAATCCTTGATCTTCAATGGAGAACTTGAATGCTTGAATGTAGATGATGGATGGATCTCACACTTGATTGATGATAAAAGATGGATCACTTGATGCTTTGATGGAGATGGATTGAAATGAGGGAGGAAAGCTTCCTTTTATACTAGTCTAGGGTACAAAATTCTAGAGAGGCCGACATAGGAGAATTAAATTCCCATTTAAACCTTAACCCTTAGAAATGGACCTAGATTAAATATAATTTAAGAGTTCACCATTCCTAAATCTGAAACAACTGACCCAAAAGTGGGAAAATAAACTTTTCGAAGCCCAACATCCAGAAACTTTTGGAATCTGAAATCTGGACCCAGGGTCAGGGTCGAGGTCGACTCTGACCTAGGTCAAGGTCAAGGTTGACCTTGACCCTGAGGTCAAGAATCTCAGGGTTTTAGGTCAGGGTGCCAGAAATAGGCTGGAAAGAGGTGGAGGAAAGTGTAGAATAGGGAGAAAACCATGATCCAAGCCAGAGATCCCATGAAGGCGTTTGACATGACCCCAAACCACCTACTTAGAGGGCTAAACCAGTCCTAAATTGAAGTGCTTCCATTTTTTGATGATAAAAAAACTATTAAGGTTTTCTTGCAAATTATTTATTACCAAAATTTTAGATGTTCTAATGTCAACTAGTGTAGACACTCCTTCATGTTTGTCTACATTAACTTGTTAACTCACTACAACTTCAATAGAGGTTTGTTAATGGCTTCTTTTAAATACAATTTTGAAGTTGTGATTTTCCTATTAGAATTATACTTTATAGTTTTCAAGCCAAACAACATACCCTTAGGTCCCTTAACATTGTAGAGTGGTCAGTCAACTGTTATTTTGAACTTTCAAATTCTATAGAAAATTTTAAATAGCCCTGCCTAGATTTTGGCAGGAACTTTCTTGCTCTGCAACCTTGTTATAATCGTTAGTATTTTGTAGTTGCATGAGAGATCATTCTCACTTGTTGTAATCAGCTATGATGATCAACTTATCCTTGGGTATGTTTATCGACATCTTGGTCATAATTCTAAGGTCATTTTGTGCCTCATAAATGTTAAGATGAAACGAATCATTTTATTTATGCTACCGTTAATGTTGTTCATGTTATTGTGAAGTGTATTCATATATGTATGTTTTTTTCTCTCCATCTAACATCAATTATCTTATTTATTCCATACATATTCTCTTCTTCATAACTATTGATTCACGATGACTTGTCATCGTAGTCTCTCTATGTTGCTTTAATGATTCATGGTTGGAGGTGTTGTTGGATTGTGTTGGAATTCACCCTCAACATTAATGAATAAATTGCCAGTGGATGTAACTTTTGGCTATTGGCCTTCTGCAAGAGACACAATAGTTACTTTCTAGTGTTTTTTTGGTTCAAGCATTGTTGAGAGAAATCAAATATTCTCTTACGAGAGTGTGGTGGAGATTGTATCATTGTATTTCTAGATTTTATGTGTAGTATTTTTGTGATAATTACGTAGAGAAAATAATGCAACTATAGACACAATCTTTATGAAATCATTATACTCATCTTATGAGTTTCTTTCATTTTTTAATTCTCCAATAAGTTATTGAGGATTGTGTTCTTGAAACTGTATACAGTCTTATATTGTTAAGAGGAAACATGGTGTAATTTTCTTGTATGTGAAGGCTCAAAAATTGTGAGCTTTGTACTGACCCTCAATCATTATTATTAATTGGTGTGGCTTGGTTTTTCTATCGAGTAGGATGGTTTTCCTAGGGTATCTCTAGTGTTGATTGTGTTCTATTCTATGTTTTATTTATTTATGCTATTCTGGTTCTTGAAAACTTAACATGGTATCAGAGAGGGTCTAGTAAGGATCCATAATCAAAATAGGAAAAGTGGGTGATGGTTTATCGAGGTTCTTCTTCAAAAAAACACAAGACCTTAACACATAAAGTGTTAGTGAATTTTTTTGGTGTCAGAAGAATGATATTATATGTGATGGAGGTTACAAAATTCTTATATATATGTGTGTGTGTGTGTGTGTGTGTGTGTGTGTGTGTGTGTGTGTGTGTGTATGTGTGTATATATATATATGTGTATATATATATGTATATATATATATATATATGTATATATATGTATATATGTATATATGTGTATATATATATATATATATATATATATATATATATATATATATATATATATATATATATATATATATATATATATATATATATATATATATCTATATATATATATGTGTGTGTGTGTATATATATATGTATATATATATATATGTGTGTGTATATATATATCTATATATGTATGTATATATCTATATATCTATATATGTATGTATATATCTATATATCTATATATCTATATATGTATCTCTATATATATCTATATATGTATATATGTATGTATGTATATATGTATATGTATGTATATCTATATATATATATATATATATATATGTATGTATGTATATATGTATATGTATGTATATCTATATATATATATGTATATAATGTATATATATATACATATATATATATACATACATACATACATACATATATATATATATATATATATATATATATATATATATATATATATATATATATATATATATATATATATATATATATATATATATACATACATATATACATATATACATACATATATACATATATACATACATATATACATATATATATACATACATATATACATATATATGTTAATATGATTTAGAACAATAGAGAGGGGGGGTGAATCGGTTGTTCTCAGGTCCAGATGTATAAAATAAACTTTCAAACTCTTCAAAAACTCAGATCTAACAACCAACAGCTACTTAGTCATTACTGAATGCATAACAGAAACATATAATCATATAGTCCACTATCCAATAGTATTTAACTTGTAAAACACAAATGTTCAAACCAAAACATTCACACAAGCATTAACACCAAGATTTATAGTGGAAACCCAATTTGGGAAAAACCACTTTGTAACATGTTACTGATATTTTCACTCTTCTGAAGTGAGCTATGTGAAAAGCCAACCCTATCAAAGGTTACAAACACACTGTCAGGTGTGACCCGATTAAAGGATTTCAACCACTCTGTTAGAAGTGTGCCTTGTTATAGGACTTACATACATTCTATTAGAATGCAACCTTGTTCAAAAGATTTATACAAATGACTGTTAGGTCAACCTTGATTAAAGGATTTAAAACTGATACAATGGTTAGAAAGTAACATTAGTGTTTGATCTGAAAACATACAACTCACTTTAAAAATAATAGATCCAATTCTGTACACATATGTTGGCTTAGTGACTGTGATCCATTTCCATCTCCATCACTGATCTTCTCAGAAATACCTTCAAGCAATCACAACTCCTTCTCCTTCAGCCTTTTCTGCTTATACAGTCAATAACAACAATTCTAGCATCCTCTTTATTCAACCTCACACTTAGGTTTCCTTAATACCTCTTCATTTAGGTCGATCCAACTTTTTCTGCTTAATATCCTCTGTAGATCTTAGGGTTAGGTCAAATTCATCGAATCCTTCCAACTTTATGTTCTACATCCATCCTGTAGAAACATCTCAAATATCTTTATGGAATCATAATAAAATGGTTTATAGTGCATTAAATGCTTCCATATGATCAATAAATAAAGTCAACATGTTTTACATAATCCAAGAATTTAACTATGTCTGCTAGGAATATCAATTCTTCCTCAAATGTAAATTCATGACACTCGGTTAATATTGTGTTCAACTCCTCGGTCTTCAATGGGTAGCCCGGTCACCATTGAAACTATTTCCTCTACTAATACTATCTTCCTCAACAATTAATTGATGTTCGATCAACACTGAATTTACTCAGCATATACTGGCTCGGTCAACACTAACATCACTCGGTTTAAACTAGATTTCTTCAATTTTGCTTGGTTAAGCCTACTTGTTTAGTCTTACTTCTTACTTTGATAAGCAATACATTATCTTATTATTGTGTCACATAATCAAGTACCCATTTAAGTGTCAAGATAACTCAACCTTTCCTTAGGTGCTATTGTTATCAACCTTTCCCTAATCCTTCTCAACAATCAAATAGATATAGTACTTTCTTAGATAGAAATAGTCTTACCAGTTAAGGTTTGACATCAATGACAATACAACAATTTCTTCAATTGCAGTTTTCAACAATCTCCCTCTTTGGCATTGATGACAACACCATATGAATAACACATGAATCACCAACCAATCCAAAACTTATATGTACATCATAAATATTTATATTATCCTAAGCTTCATTCTGATTCAAAATCAATTAGCCTTGCTTACATGACCATCCACACAATAACATCCACTTGATCTCTTCTTGTTCCTTTCCTCTGAATCTCTCCCTCTTACTTGATCTTCCATGAAATCTCACTATGTGTTTTCATCTTATTCATCTCCCTCTTTGACAATAATGCCAAAGCAGCAACAAAAACATACATCCTTTAGATGTAGATGTCATCTTGTTAGTTCAGTAACAATATTTCTCCCTCTGTCATCTTTTCTTATAACTGATGATCATCTTTTCTATTCTTTTCACAACTCTAAGTTGCTCCTAAAGTGTGACTTGTCTCTACATCAATTTGTTAGATACTCTTTGCAGCACATTTGATGTAGTACTCCTAACTTGACTAGGTAGCCTCAATTAGGGGAAGAACCCCTAATTTGCCTCTCAGATATTCATGAGCTTCTTTAGGTAAAGATTTAGTGAATATGTTTGCTAGTTGTTCCTTTGTATTCACATATTCTATTCTGACCTCTTTATCTTATACCAATTCCCTCAAGTAATGATACTTGATGGAAATGTGTTTGGTCTTTGTGTGCATCACTGGGTTCTTTGATATGTTGATAGCACTTGTGTTGTCATAATAGATAACAACTGGTTCAGTGATCTCTTCTTTCATGCCTACCAACAATTCCTTTATCCATATCAAGTTTGAATAGTTCACTACTGCAGCCAAATACTCGGCTTCAGCTGTAGATTGGGAAATGCAATTTTGTTTCTTGCTTGTCCAGGAAACTAATCTCTATCCAAGAAAGAAAGCTCCACCACTAGTACTCTTTCTGTCATCCACATTTCTTGCCCAAACCACATTAGTATACACTCTTAATTCAAATCTTTCATTCTTCTTATAGTACAGTCCATAATCTACAGTCCCTTTCAAATATCTCATTATTCTTTTGATAGCCATCATGTGAGTTTCCTTAGGATTGGTAGAGAATCTTGCCACAATCCCAAATGCTAGAGCAATATCTGGTCTGCTATGAATAGCATACTGCAGTTTTCCAATCATGGACCTATACAAAGTCTAGTTTACTTTAGCAACATCATCATTTTTCCACAATTTTTGTCCAGTAGCCATAGGAGTACTTACTGGCCTTGAATCCTCCATACCAAAGGTTTTTAGTATCTCATGAACATATTTAAACTGGGTAATGAAAATACCTTTCTTCATCTGATATACTTGTAAACCAACAAAGAATTTGATCTCCCCAAACATACTCATTTCAAATTCAGTTTGCATTTCATTTGAAAATTTCTTACACAGGGCATCTTGTCCACCAAATATAATATCATCTACAAAAATATTAGCTAACAAGATCCCTTTACCTTCTTCATCTTTCATGTATAGATTGCTGGTGTCATTTGTCCTTGAGAATCCAATTTGTATCAAGTAGTTGTGTAGCCTCTCATACCATGCTCTGGGGGCTTTCTTTAGTCCATACAACGCCTTATTCAATTTGCAAACCATGTGTCTCTTGTTTGGATCAACAAATCCTTCAGGTTGTTCAATGTAAACTTCTTCTTCTAATATACCATTTAAAAATGTAGACTTGACATCCATTTGGTATACCTTGAAATCTTTGTAAGCAGCATATGCAAGTAGAGTTCTTACTCCTTCCAATCTTGCTACAGGGGAAAATGTCTCCCCATAATCTATTCCTTCTTCTTGTGCATAGCCTTTGCATACCAGCCTTGCTTTGTTCCTTGTGATTTGTCCATGTTCATTTAGCTTATTTATGAACACCCATTTTGTTCCAATAACATTTTTGTTTTCTGATCTCGGCACCAGAGTCCAGGTATCATTCTTCTCTATTTGGTCTATCTCCTCATTCATGGCTAGGATCCAGTCTTCATTTTCTAATGCCTCCCTTGTTGTCTTAGGCTCGAATTCACACAGTAAACATGTAGGATCTCTTAACTTTATTCTGGTCAGAAATCCAGTTTCTTTGCCTCCAATGATTTGTTCAGGCTTGTGATGTCTTCTTACATATTGTGCCAAAATAGGTTCTGCTCTCTTTTCTTCTTGCTCTTTAGGTTCACCAATAAGATTGTCAGATTCAGCTTCTGAATGCTAGGTAACCTCTTCCTGATACTTGACAGCTTCCACCTGTTGCTCGACATGTTCTTCTTGTTGCTCGACATGTTCTTCTTATCACTCAGCATTGTTTTCCTGATGCTTGACATTGCTTACCTAAGACTCTACATCAGGTGCAATTTTGTCACTTGCCTCTCCTTCTATATATACAAAAGATCTATAATCTTTCGGTTCTCTCTTGCTTTCCTGTTCATTTTTCTCTACATATTCATTAACCTTGACATTTACACTTTCCACAATTTTGTTATTGTTAGAGTTAAAACACTTGTAAGCTTTGTTTTTTGTGGAATAACCTAGGAATATGCCCTCATCACTTTTAGCATCAAACTTTCCATTTCTATTGTCTTTAAATATATAGCATTTGCTCCCAAAAATTCTAAAGTACTTTAGATTAGGTGCATACCCATGCCATAACTCATAAAGTGTAATATTTGTACCCTTTTTGATCTGTACTCAGTTTAGGGTATAAAAAACTATACTTACAGCTTCTCTCTAGTACTTTTGTGCAATATTCTTCTTGATCATCAGTGTTCTTTCACAATCCATGATAGATCTATTCCTTCTCTCTGCTATACCATTCTATGGAGGTGTTCTAGGTGCAAACATCTATCTCTTGATTCCTCTATCATTGCAGAACAAATTGAACTCATTTGATATGAATTCTCCACCTTAGTTAGATCTCAGACACTTCAAGTTCCTACTTGTCTCCTTTTCAACCTTAGCCAGATACCACTTAAAAAACTAAAAAGCATCAGATTTTTCTTTTAGAAACATTACAGTCATCATTTTGGTGTAATCATCAACAAACAGAATAAAATATCTAGCACCACAATAGCTTTGTAAACCCATAGGTCCACAAAGGTCAATATGAACCAAATCTAAAACATTTTCAGAAGTAAAAGTCTTTCTCTTGAAACTAGACTTTGTCATCTTACCCAACTGACATTGTTTGCACAATACATTATTAGGTTTCTTCAATCTCGGAAGCCCTCTTACTTTCTTCTTTTTACTAATTTCTACCAGATTATCAAAGTTAACATGACATAGCCGCTTATGCCATAACCATATATCATCAAGTTGTGCAATCATACATGTCTCTTCAGATAGGTCTAAATAGAAAAAATCACATCTTGTTTGTTCTCCACTTCCAATCAGTTCACCAGTGGCATCAAATATTTTAGCCTTCCTATGATGAAATTCCACTTGGTAGCTAGTGTTATTAAGCTGTGCAACACTTAACGGATTATAGTTAAGACACTCAACCCAATAAGTATTTTCACAAGTGATCTTATCAGTCAACTTAATCAATCCTTTACCCCTAACAGAACATGGTGCATCATTACCAAATTTAACACTTCTACATTTGTAATGATCTAGGGTATCAAACTTAATTTTATCACCAGTCATGTGGTGTGAGCAACCACTATCAATAATCCACTTATCATTTTTGTTCACATAGGATACCAATGCAGTTTTCTCATCCTCATCAGACTCATCTTTCATAGCAACATAGACTACTTTAGTTTCAAAATCATCACTGTCAGTGCCAGTTCCTTCTTCAACAATATAGCAGGATTTCTTACCTTTTCCTTTGCAGTCCTTGTACCTTCGATAACCTATATCTTCTCTCTTGTCTTCATGCTTGCTCTCTCTTTCCTCATCCTTGTCATCCCTAGTTAGGACATCTTGCAGCTATATGACCAACTTTATTACATGAGAAACATATGATAGGGATTTTACCTTTATACTTTCCTTTTCCTCTTTTTAATCTTCTGGCCATAAGAGCTTCAAGATCATCTAGTTCTTCATCAGAAGTGTCACTTTCACTTTCACTCTCACTGATGCATCTTTCCTTTTCTTTCTTTGACTTACTCAGAACCATTTGTGACTTAAATGCATATTCAACATTAGCAACAGTGAAGTTATCAAAATTAGAAAGCTCAAAAGCAGTAAGCTTACCAACAAGACTTTCCAAAGTAAGAGCATTGATAGGGTTACATCTAGATTCTTTAATTGCTGAAATTTTGATGGCATAAATAGGACGCAAAGTTCTCAAAAATTTTCCAATAACAAGCTCATCATCAATAGTTCCATTAGCTCCTCTAATAGCATTTACAACTTCTTTTATTCTACCACAATATTGAGCAATATTCTCACCTTCTTGCATTTTCATTTCATCAAATTTACCTCTCAGGATTTTAGCTTTTGCCCTTAGTACATTTATGTCACCACCATAGATGTTTGCAAGAGTGTCCCACATTTGCTTTGCATTTGTGCAATCTTTGATGTCTTCAAATTCCAAATAGCTTAAGGTAGATGCAATCTCCAACATTGCTTGATTGTGTTCTTGTTTAGCTCTCATCTCCTCGATAGTCAGAGGTGCAATAGGTGTAACATAGTCATGCTCAATGTAATACTTTGTTGAATCACCAATACCGGCTAGATGCAGTTTCATCAGACTCTACCATGTAGGGAAGTTCTCCTTATTTAGCTTTGGTACCTCCTTCTTATACATCCTAGTCATTTACTTCAAGTGCCTATAAACTTGTTCTCTGTAAGCACCAACACCTCTGATACCAATTGTTAATATGATTTAGAACAACAAAGAGGGGGGGGGTGAATCAGTTGTTCTCAGGTCCAGATGTATAAAATAAACTTTCAAACTCTTCAAAAACTCAGATCTAACAACCAACAGCTACTCAGTCATTACTGAATGCATAACAGAAACATATAACAGTGCAGTCCACTATCCAATAGTATTTAACTTGTAAAACATAGATATGTTCAAACCAAAACATTCACACAAGCATTAACACTAGGATTTATAGTGGAAACCCAATTTGGGGAGAAACCACTTTGTAACATGTTATTGATATTTTCACTCTTTTTAAGTGAGCTTTGTGAAAAGCCAACCCTGTCAAAGGTTACAAACATATTGTCAGGTGTGACCCGGTTAAAGGATTTCAACCACTCTATTAGAAGTGCGCCTTGTTATAGGACTTACATACATTCCATTAGAATGCAACCTTAATCAAATAATTTATACAAATGACTATTAGGTCAACCTTGATTAAAGGATTTCAAACCGATACAATGGTTAGAAAGTAACAACAGTGTTTGATCTGAAAACATACAACTCACTTTGCAAATAACAGATCCAATTCCATACACATATGCTAGCTTACTGACTGTGATCCATTTCCATCTCCATCACTGATCTGCTCAGAAATCCCTTCAAGCAATCACAACTCCTTCTCCTTCATCCTTTTCTACTTATACAGTCAATAACAACAATTCAAGCATCCTCTCTATTCAACCTCACACTTAGGTTTCCTTAGTACCTCTTCGTTTAGGTCGATCCAACTTTTGTTGCTTAATCTCCTCCATAGATCTTAGGGTTAGGTCAGATTCATTGAGTCCTTCCCACTTTATGTTCTGTCAACATGTTTTACATAATCCAAGAATTCAACTATGTCGGCTAGAAATCTAAATTCTTCCTCACATGTAAATTGCTGACACTCGATCAATACTATGTTCAACTCCTTGGTCTTCACTGGGTGGCCCGATCACACTGAAACTGTTTCCTCGGCTAATATTGTCTTCCTCAGCAATTAACTGATGTTCAGTCAACACTGGATTCACTCGACATATACTAGCTTGGTCGACACTAACATCACTCGGCTTAAACTAGATTTCTTCACTTTTGCTCGGTTAAGCCTACTTGTTTAGTATTACTTCTTAATTAGATAAGCAATACATTATCTTATCATTGTGCCACATAATCAAGCACCCATTAAAGTATCAAGATAACTCAACCTTTCCTTAGGTGTTATTGTTATCAACCTTGCCCTAATCCTTCTCAATAATCAAATAGATATAGTACTTTCTTAGATACCAACAGTCTTACCAGTTAAGGTTTGACATCAATGACAATACAACAATTGCTTCAATTGCAGTTTCCAACAATGTATATGTATATGTATATGTATTTGTGTGTGTGTGTATATATATATATATATATATATATATATATATATATATATATATATATATATATATATATGATTTGACATGATTTTGTGTATGAGGATGGTTCTAGTAGAAGTCGTGTGTATTCAGCTAAGGGAAGAGATCACAACTTGGTGTTTATTGAAAGTTTTATGTATCAACACTTATAATTTATGTGTATGTGTCTTCTCTACTCTTCTAAACATTATGATCCGTGTGTGATCATTATATTGGGAACGAGTCATTTCATTTGTGTTGGTTTCTGCAAGATATTGGAGGATTATATTTTCATAGCATCGGTTGTTCTGCTGTGATATTGAGCGTGTGAATTTTGATAAATGTTATTTGAGATTATTTGCAGTGATTCTTAAGAGGTGTTGTTTGTTTATGATTTCTATCTATAAGATTCATAAAGGAAATCTGTATTCTTTAAGTGCTTAGAGAGTTCCTGCATATATATTGTAATCGATAAACTTGAGAAGATTGTTAACAAGTTAACAATATCTAAGAAAGTTTTATATTAAGAGCATAGTATTTAGAAATGATTGGGGCACTCATCGCTGCATTTCAAGTGGTTCAAAAAATTATTTCATGAGAATTACATATACAAGAAGCTCCAACAGAGGTTGGAGAGGTAGATTTTATATGTGTTGCAGTTTCAAAGCAATCCCAAATTCATTTTTACATCTAAGCTATTGATTTTGCTACTAACAAAGGAATGATTGGTGCATTTGAGAGATAAGTATAGGCACTCTTGAATTATTTTATGATTATACCTTTGATTATTGATCAGGAATTCTATACAGTTAATAATATTGGGTATAGTGAATCTTGTATATTTTTAGCATTTGTTTGTATGGTTCTCTTCAAGATAGTTTGAATCTATGAGCTATTATTAATCTCTCTAAAATGCTTCCAGGACGGATTGAGAAGAAACGAGATGATTACCATAAAATCTCCTAGTAACCAAGCACCCCAACCGAACACTAGACTCATCCAAAAGAGAATCGAGAACATATATTTAGATCTGCACTTCCTCAAAGCCTGAAGCACATATGTCAAAAATTACAATGACAAAAGGAACAACAACAAGCATAATAAGGCTCCCATCCTTTTCAACATGCTCCAAAGAATAAACTATATCCATGCCACAATCCTCAATTAATTGGTCCATTATGAAAGGAGATAAAACATCATTGTTAAAATTGGTAACTTGCAATTCTCGATCCATCATAATAGAAGATGGTTACATAGTTTTGTATGTTGTGATTTCTAGAGATGATTGTGTGTTCTTTTTTTGCATCAACGTTTTAGATCACACTTAGTAATCCATCATCAAGTGACATAGTATTTTGTTTCAATATAGAGGCAAAAACTTTAAGACTCATTGACCACTTTTCATTCTCAATTAATATTCTTAAAATTAACATTTATTCTAAAACATGTAAATAATTTATTTAATTGATTTAAGACTATGGATCAATGAATTTGGCTCATAAACTATAATTAAATTATGATATTAATATCACAATTTTACTTACTCCCAAAAATATCTCCTACTTATTAACCATTTTCTAATTTATTTTCACATTTAAATAAATGAGTGAATAACTTAAGAATACATTTTTCGAAGCAAATTGTGTTTTTTTTATCATCCAAAATTACGGTTGAAAAAACACTGCATTGATTAGCAGGTTGTTTCCATGCATTGAAAAAACAATCCTACCGTTGAGAAAATAAAAACAATTCTACCGTTGAAGAAAAAAACAAATTCTACCGTTGAAAAAACAGCTTCATTATATATGAGAGCTGATTTAGAGACTTTGCAGACTCAATTTGATGAGATTGAATTTTGGCGATTGATGACGTTGAATGCTAGGGTTAATTGTCTGTTATGCTGGCAATCTCATGGCCTACAATATAATATAATATAGATTGAATGCTGGCAATCTCATGGCCAATTTGATGCAGGGCAAGGTTAACTGTCAAGCGATTGATTTAGAAACTTTGCAGTCAGCGATTGATTGAGATTGGATGCTGGAAATCTCATGGCCGTAGGGTTTTGGGTATCGTATAGAGGCATTTCATGGATCGATGCTTCTAGTGGCAGGGAGGGTATCTTCTAGAGGGGAAATGCAAGAAATACTCTACGGATTCTCTAAGGATATTGCAGTGAGATCGAATAGATCAATGGGAGGATATTGACGTTGAATGCTACGGTTAATTGCAATCTCATGGCCTGCAATATAATATAATATAGATTGAATGCTGGCAATCTCATGGCCAATTTGATGCAGGGCAAGGTTAACTGTCAAGCGATTGATTTAGAAACTTTGCAGTCAGCGATTGATTTAGAAACTTTGCAGTCAGCGATTGATTGAGATTGGATGCTGGAAATCTCATGGCCGTAGGGTTTTGGGTATCGTATAGAGGCATTTCATGGATCGATGCTTCTAGTGGCAGGGAGGGTATCTTCTAGAGGGGAAATGCAAGAAATACTCTAAGGATTCTCTAAGGATATTGCAGTGAGATCGAATGAGTTCTTCAAGGGATCAATGGGAGGAGAAATACTCGTGTCCAATTTGTTTATATTATCATTTAGTTTCGCATCAGTGTTAAATCCAACATTTATGTAATTAGGAGTTTAGTTTAGCATAGCTGCCATATCAGAATGATTTATTTTATTTTTCTACCCTGTCATCGTATAACCCACATCTCACTGATGTCTAGATTTTCTTTAGCTAATTTGCAAATACTCTTGCACTCCATATTGTCATCATTTTGAATCTATTTTGTCCCAATACATTTTCAGTGAATTTCTGTTGATGTTGCAACAGCATGTAGGATCCTTTTTTTTTTGTACAAGTAACCTGCAAGTAAAACATCCTGACCATCAAGAACACCTCTGCAGGGTTTAGTGTTTCTGAGATCTCATCCCATCCTGTCGCCATTTAGTTCAGTGATTTCAATTGATCTATGAAGAAAGAGCATTGGCGAAGTGGACCTTATTGAGATCAAGTGATGTGAAATGAACTAAGGCTCAAGTGACAAACAATATTAGGCTTCCTCTCATCTTTACTGCCCATTAAAGTAATGAAGAAAACCTGTCTAGGTCATTTTAAAGTGACTCATTAGAAGGAAGACCCAACTTTAAAGTGGCTCATTAGACCCATAAGGGTTTAGCACAGTGATTCTTGTGCGTCTGAATTGGAAGATTTTGAATTCACATGTAAATTATAGGAAGAGTTGTGAACATATAAAGGCAGCCATTATAAGTATAGCACTATTCCTTTGCATAGGGAGGTTCTGTTACTGATAGTAGAGCTCCTAGGATCAGGGCAAAGGTAGAGTTTACAGTAGGTTGGTTTGTCGAATAAACCTCCATTTTGGGAGTCAGAGGGAGTGGTGGATGCATTTTAGGAGAGTCATGCAATGAATCCAACCTATGCCCATTGCCATGTAGGTATACTACGAGGACGTTTACAGAACTCCTTTCCCTAAATCAAGTGTTTTTGGGTCCAAAGAACTGCAGTGTTATTGAATTATCCAAATGTAGTAGTCCTTAGAATAAAAATAAACCCAGAATGTAAATCATAGCAGCTTTCCACTTGCATTTACGAAAACCCTTTTCTGCAATTCAAATTATCATACAAAGATTATAAATATAGATGAATGAGAGTAAATTATCATACTAAAAAATGGTCTCCAACTTAGATTGTCTTCTCTATTTCCTGCCACCTCTTTCTGTTTTTGATGCAGGTTTTGACAAGCATTGAGGAAATCATTCTGACTAGCCTCCAAATCAATTCTTGAGCAAAATGAGAATGTAATCATTTTTTATTTTGATGCCAGCAGAGGAAAAAAGGCTCTGTTCGCATTTGAGACATTCTAGCTCATCTCTGCACTCTGTAGTGATGATCTACACTTTTATGAACCCATTCTGTCAGTATTGTCATTCTCCTTTCCAATCCCAAGCTCTTCTCGTCCAGAACTACTATTCCATTATCCAACACAGTGATTCCAATTCCATTTCAAATTTCAGTTCACCAGAAGTACTTATCTGATCATCCCTATCACTGTCCTCTGTTTTATAAAAAATCTCCTTGCCATAAACTGGATGTCATCATTGCCTACTTATGTGTCAACGCAGGTGCAGTACAAGAACCCGAATCCCATTCATCACTAGATATTGACAACTTATGTGACAATCTAGGATGTCTGTACTTATGTGATGATCTGCATTCTAGGATTTCTATTGACAACTTATGTGACAACGAAGGATGTCTGTACCTAACCATTCTTCGTGAAATCGCGGATATGATTCCCGATTGCAAGAGTTTTAACTTTGCAGTTTATTTTCAAAGTTTGAAGCAGTTTATTTTCAAAGTTTGAAAAATTGCCTTGCGTAGACAGAGATTTTCATAAACAAGAAGTATAGTCCAAAGCTATTCTTCTTCTCCTCCTTACCCACCATAAACATTCCCGACCTGACCGTACAAATATTCTAAGACACTATTTAAACAAATTAAGTAGGAGACAAACAAATCATATGTAGAATGTGTATTATCTTTTATTGTATTTATACTTTAGCATATGTGTAAGTTTGAATTTTTATGCTCACTCTATATTAAGAATGCATTACCATTGGAATCCACTTATGTCATGTGTTTGAGCTTTAGTATTCATATTTTTTGTATGTACTT
>BSBK01009410.1:5000-77500 GCA_027943335.1 Chamaecyparis obtusa | reverse complement strand
CCATGAAACTTTGCTGGCAGGCTGATATGACTGAGATGAACCTCCACATGTAAAATTAGAACATTCTGAGATCGTAAGACCAACTTACTAAAAATAGAAGTTTTCATAAATAGCAACTCTGCACAAGATAGCCCTTATTGAATACAAAAATAGAAATATTTTTGGGTGATGCAAGATTGCTTTTACACCCAGGATACTCCTGCATCAATATATATGTGTGTGTGTGTGTGTGTGTGTGTGTGTGTCTATACACACACACACACACACACACACACACATATATATATATGGGTAAAAGCACAAAGCTATGTCACGTTTCAGGACAACTTATCAGCACAGCTGAATTTGAGTATTTCTAACTAAAATTATTTTTTGTCAAACATATGGTCTAGCTAGACTCATTCTAGCTAAGTTAGATAAGTTCTTCACCTTTTTCCAATTGGAAATATCTATTAAATGCATGTTTTATAAAAATTACTAAAGAAATAAAATTATTTCAGAAAAATGATGTTTCAATAACTCTTACTATTTTTAATGATATATTTTTACAAATATAAAAATATCCTTTTTTAGAGCACAGAGTCAAGATTATCATCATATAATTTTTATAGTATTTTAAGTAGATCTAATATATTATAATTTTAAAATACTACAAGTAGGTATTTTAACATTCGAGAACAAGATCCTTCAAAAATAGAAAAAAATAGTAAAGCTTATCAAAAAAATTAAAGATTTATATTTAACACTAGAGGAGAGAGTTATCTTCAAGAGTGTGTAATTTATTTTCTAAATGGTGTAGATTTTATAGGGGAAATTTGACGCGAGATGAAAACTATCGATTTCAGGTATGTTCGACTTTGAGTAGTTATAACAGAGAAAATATAAATTGAAAACTAATTTTTCTTCTTTTTTGCACTAGCTATACATTTTATCTATGACATATTTTTGAAATCAAAGGAGAAAAAGATTATTTGCATATACTTTTTTGGTGAGAACAAGACCTTCATTTTTCGGCATTTTTTCAGCAAGTAAAAAATGGACTTAAAAAATTTAAAAACTATGTGAATTCTTGTTCAAAAAAATTTAAAAAAATTATAAGCATAAACTTCATCCAATTTTACAACATTTCATTAGTTTACATCATCTCCAAATTTTAAACATAAATGTCATTTTTATGTCGTTAAAGTGAAAAATTTTGTGTGTTGTTGACCTTTTCCTTTATAAAAGTGTGACACAGCTTTGTACTTTTACCCATATATATATATATATATATATATATATATATATATATATATATATATATATATATATATATATATATATATATATATATATATATATATATATATATATATATATTATATATATATATATATATATATATATATATATAAAATTTGACATGGTAGCTAATGTTTGTGGACATAAATTTCTGAAAAAAAGGCTCTTATGGATCAATTTCTCTAAACCAATGAAACAAAAGATACATAATTTTATAAATTGAAAAAGTTAAATATTGTGCATTTTACTTTATCAGATGCCTATAGTTCTACAGCTTACAGCTAGAACTAAAACACTCAAAGGTGTATCAATCTTCGAGTGTTTACTAATCCAATTTGATTTTGTTCTAGTTAACCTTAGAATTTAATTATTATAAGAGAATTATAGGGTCACCTAAATTCAATTGAATAAAAATATAACAATCTAATAAAATCAAAACTTAGATTCATCTTTAGATTAAAAAAAATACATTAAAAATTGTGATAATCAAATGAGTACTATAATTCATTAATTCATTACTACTAATAATATATTTTATATATCTTATAAATAAAAGATACCAAAAAGCACCTTTTTCAAAATATGTTTGCCATGAAATATGATAATTATTCAAAGAAATAAATTATATAGAGATATCAACATATGTTTATTGTGATTTTTCATATGTACACATAATGATAATAACTTATACAATGTTGGAATATTTTGTTATAAATACAAAAGGAAAAGAAAGGAGTCAATGTCACAAGTCATGTTTAAGGAAATGTAATAACTTTTTTTTATAAATTATAGTGATATTTGACTATAAACATAAGACATTCTATGGTACTTAAAAATGAATAAAAGTATTTTAAAAAAATTATGTCATCAATAATAATACTAACATGCACCACTTATATAGTTTATTACAATTATTGAAGAAAAAGAAAGATGAAGTTAAAAAGTAACACTCTATGTTGAATACTCTTTGTGCCTTCAATAATAATTAGTAAATAAATTTTATTCAAAAAAAATTAAATATATAAAAAAGATGAACATATAAAAAATATTGGGAAAAATTTACCTTTCCCCCCTTCCCTGTTCCTCCTAGGGTGCGATGAGCAAGAATGAGAGTGGCAAAGGGTTTTCAAATGATGGGGGTGTAGAGGGAGATGAGGCTGATAATGATGATGATGATGGTCCTTTGGTCTTGGTTCTTTATTATCTCACATGATCTCTATGCAATATTTTCTTTCCTATTATTGATAGTGTTTTAGTGTTTGTCAGTGTTACTGCTAGCCTTCATTATGTCTTTGTGGCTATGGAGTCACTCTTGCATTAGTCTACCTTAATATTGTTGGATGTATTAGATGAGGGGTCCTATGCCCCCTTTTTTAGTTTTTTTCTTGCTATTTTTCCTCCTAGATAAATCTATTGTGGTTGTTGGTGTAGGGGTTAGGCATATGTTGGCTCCCCTGTTTCTCTTTTGTGGTTGAGGCTTCTTACCATGTTAGTTGTAGTGGAGGGTAGTGGATGTGGCCTTTTTTACTAGGATTCCCTCTTTCTTGAGGTTGTATTTTTTTTATTTCTTGATGGTTAGAGAATTTCTTTTGACTCTAGTTTATGGTAGAGGTTCTCTATTGGTATGTGATGATTGATCATGTTGTTGAGCTCAAATTTTGGTAAATTTCTCAAGCATGATTTCTCCCCAAGATAATTAATGAAGGAGTGCTGATGAGATAGAGCTACTAATTAGGGGTTGGGGGGTGGAGCCCACAATAACTTGGGTCTAGGAAAATAAACCCCAACGGGGATTATTTGGGGAAATGCCCCATTTTAGGGATTTCAATGGAAGCAATGCCCCACCCCACAAAAAAAAATTAAAATTTTTTTACCTATTATTTAGTAAATTACTATTATTTCATGTATATAAACTGAGTTTTCTAAATAGCCGTAAAGGCTTATAATTATTTTCTTGTGTAATGTGAAATATCAACATAATTTAATTTTTTCTTTGTTGGATAATAAAAGGAAGTGGATAATATTATACAAATTGTATGTGAAACTATTAGCCTCCAATAAAATATTTAATTTAGAATATTTAATTAATATATAAATTCCAAAAGGTGGATTATTTGTTAATCAGTTAAATGAGTCTTAAAAAATGCTACTCTACTAATCTCTATGATAATAACTTTTGATGAAGAAGTTAAAGCTCTCTTAATTTTGGGGATCATTGTTAGAAAGCGTAATAGCTTGTTTATGGTTGTAAGTAAGTTTGTCTTTGGTTCAAAAAAATTAAAGTTTTATGATATTTTTGGTACAATGCTTAGTGATCAAATGCAATAGAAAAGTACAAGTGATAAATTAGGTAATACTTGATTATTAAGAATAAGGAAATATAGAGAGAAATAGGAAAAGGCTAGGAACCACATTAAATCTAGAAAGGGAAGATCTAAATTTAGGGAAATTTTAGAGTTCTAATGTTCTAGGAAGAAAGGACATCTAAAGAAAGATTATCAAACTCAAAATTGAAAACAAGGAGATGGACAACAATAAAATAATAATAAAGTAAATGTATTATAAGAAGAATAGAGAAAAGATAGTTCTAGGAACACCACAAGAAAATGATGTGTCTGAAAGCATGTAAGAAATACATGATATTTCATACAAGATTTCCATTATAGTTTTTAGAAGATGTTATAGATACTATTTGTTACTTAATAAATAGAGAGCCTTCAAGTTCCTTAAATGGTCATATTACAGAGGAGGCATGGATGGGTAAAAGTGTAAACTACTCATTCCTGAAAAAAATGGGTTGTGATTAATTTGTCCATATTGACATTTAGAATATAACAAAGCTTGAGGAAAAATACAAGAAGTGCAATTTTATTATGTATAGAGTTAATAATCTTAGTTATCATTTATGAGATTATGAAAATCAAAATCCATTAGGAGGATAGATGTCATATCCAATGAGAACATTTATAATGCTCAGTTGAAGGAAAATAAATAGGAAAAATAAAATAAAATAAAATATACACAATTCTTGATAACATTCTAGAAGATATACTACAAGAAAATAGGTAACTCAAACTCCTAAAAGAAGATCTTGTAGAATAATTAGATCCCATGAATGATTATCTCCCTTATTATATATTATTTAGTATTCACTAATTTTGGAAAACCAAAATGTTATGTAGAAGCAATGTAGTTTGAAAAGGAATGAAAGAGGAAATGGACTCTCTGATACAAAATCAAACTTGGGACTTAGTTGAATTACCAGAAATTATAAGAACACTACTAAAAAGGTGATTTTATAGGTTAAATAAAGAACATGGAGGAGAGGACAGATATGAGGTTAAACTTGTGGTAAAATATTTTATACAGACAAAAGGTATTAATTTTGATAAAAATATTTTCTCTTGTTGTTGAGATGACATTAAGTTTAGCTATTTTAAATCTTTTAGATACAAAAGTCTTTCATCTCAAACAATTAGATGTAAAGACAACTTTTCTCCATGGAGATTTGGAAGAAGAGATTTATATGTAGAAAACCATAAGGATATGAGGTCAAAGGTAAGGACAACGCAGTGTGTAGTTTAAAGAAAAGATTATATGGCCTAAAATAAGAACTTTGAAAATGGTATTTTATATTTGACAATTTTATGATTTAATAAGGTTACAAAAGATGTCATCTTATCATTTTGTATTTCAAAAGATTTGACAATGGTAGCTATATCATTTTTTAATATAAATTGATTACATGATTATTATTTTATTAAGGTAAAATAGGGTTTGATGGGCCCCCAAAGCCTTCTACAAATAGATTTTTATGGGATTTGGAACCCTTAAACTAATAGCTATAAATTATATAGATAAAAAAAAAATAGTCCAATATATAAATAAAGAACAATAATGGAGAGGAAGAAACCATACAAATGACAGGCTATAATAGCAATAGAACAAAGCCCTAAACACAATACAAGGGGATGTTTTAGGCTTCCTTAACCTTGTACATGATCCAAAGGTTTTTCTAGGTTTCCTCAACCTAAACAATGGGTCTTTAAAAGGCTCTCATAATCTTTGCTGAACTAGAAATTTAAAGATAAACTATAAAAATTTAATTGAAAACCTTGAACCTCCCAAGCAAGAAAGAGCAAGGCAAGGAGTGGAATTTTTTAAAAATTCTACAAAAATATTTACATTGTGTTTTGACATGGCTCACAAAATTATCCTATAATAGATAATGAGGGCTTCTAATAGAAATTCATAACCTAAATTATGGAACCCCTTTATACTTCCATAAAAAAGGAACCCACCTTTAAAGGAACAATAGTACAAGAGAAAACCATCTAGAAGAGCTCCACTTGAAGAAAGCTTTCATTCAAGTAGTAAAATTGGATATGACAGCATGTAAAGAATATTTTAATATCTTCTAAAAGTAAAATATCCACCATCATATGGGATTTCCTCGGCTCAATAGGAACCATAAAAGAGGAATTAAAGAGAAAAATGAGGCAAACCCTCTCCTTATCCATAGGAAAAAATTCCCACCTCAATAAAAGAATACATCACCTCCATAGGACCCTCATGACAAAGAACCAAGAGAGAAAAACCACAAGATATCAAAAGGAAAAAAATAAATAAACACTAGGCTCAAACAAGGAGGAGAAAAATCCTAAAAGAGAACCAACCCTTAACCAAAAATAATAGGAAGCTAGAAAGTTGCCTTGAAAACTAGTAGCAAAAGAGTGACATAAAAAGGCCAAAAAAATCCACAAAATAGGCCCCCACGAAAGTTCTGGAGAAAACCAAAACCAAAAAAAAAAATGACACACAAAGGCTTCAATTTCTAGAAAGAAACATGGAATGAGAACACCCGATTACAATTTCTAAAAACACCTAAAAGGCTTGGACAAAGGTACCCAAAACTAAATGGATCTGAGGTAGATATAGAAGCCCATAGAAACCAAAAACATGAAGAAGTAGAGAACCACAAGGATAATGCAATGGATACCCCTTCCTATAAATAACCAATTCCTCTACCTTCGAATGCATAAGAAACACTAGTAGACAACACAGCCACACAAAGATAGAAACAAACACAAATTGCAAAAATGAGAAGCCAAAACACACCAACATCAACTATAAAATGCAAAGATAAGGGAGAAGAGGTACAATTTTTTTTTATCAAACCCACAAAATCTTCATCACCATAATCATCCTACTTAGATTCAATGCCTCCATACTATGGAAACCCTCTCCCTCCTCCACCTCCCTTCAAACTACCTCTCCCACATCTCTTGGTGTAAAAACATACTCTCTTGGCCATCTATTTTGCTAGGATTGATGGAAAGCTTTTTGTTGTCTCCTTTTTATATCTTGTAAATGAACTTAAGAAGAAATTAGCAAAGGAATTTTCAATCAGTCATTTGGGTGCATCAAAATAAATACATGGTATGAGAATAACTAGATATAGAGAAAATCACACATTAACATTCTTTCAAAATGATTGCAAAGAAAAGGTGTTAAAGCAATTTCAAATGTAGGATGCAAATTGAGTTAGTACACATTTTTCTAATAATTTTAGATTTAATATAAAAATGTGTCCCATTACACAATAAGATATATATTACATGTCCATGGTTCAATACTCTTCAAAATTTGGTAGTTTGATGTGTGTCATGGTGTGTACAAGGCTAGATATTACACATACATTCAGAGTTATGCAAAGGTATATAAATAATTCTATTAAATAGCATTGGAATGTATTAAATTAGATTATCTACTATTTGAGAGCTACTACTACACATTCATTATGTTTTAGAGTTTCTAATTCTACTCTCTAGGGATATGTTTATTTATATCTAGCAAGAGATATTGATAGAAAGAGGGAGAACAATAAGGTATATTTTAATTGAAAATGGAATAGTATTTAGTTGGATTTCATGGTTGCAAAATTTTTTTTCACTCTCTACCATAGAAGCATGGTATGTTTCTTCTACTAAGTCTAATAAATAGATTATTTGATTACAAAGGGTTATGGAAGAATTTGGAAAGAAACAAGAGAATAGAAGGTTGTATAGTGATATTCAAAGTGTGATTCATCTTGTGAAAAATTTATTCCTTCATTATAAGATGAAACCTATACATATTTGGTACCATTCCATATGCTCAATTTTAGAGGATGAATAGTTAAAGCTGGAGAGGATACAAATTAGTAAAAGTTTTGCAGATATGTTGACTAAGGTAGTAACAAGATAAATTGACTTCCTACTTAGTTTCTATTGGCCTTCAAGAATAATAGTAGTGGAAATGAGAAATAGGAAAATCCTACGTGTGTTAGTCTAGTGGGAGTTACAACAATATTCATCCAAGATCATATCCATGTGGTAGATTGGTTTTTTGTGGAGCTTAATCATCATCCAAGGGTCATATTGTTGGTATGTGGCAACTGATCATATTGTTGAGCTTAAATTTTGGTGACTTTTTCAGCCACAATTTCACATTAAATTAATTAATAGGGAAGTGTAGGAGTAAGACCCCCCCATTGGGACATTGGTGGTGGGATCCTATAATAGAGGTCTAGGGAAAACACCCCTAGGGGAGATACAAGGGACATAATCCCCAAATTTATAATTACCTATTATTTAAAAAAAGAGTTGGATGTCATTTTGGACACATAAAATTACCTTTACAAGAAAACCTTAAATGCCTATGAGTAAGTGTTTGTGTAATGTGAAAGATCATCATATTGTAGTTTTCCCAATGCTAGATAATATAAAGAAGTGGAGGATTGTTTCTCTAGTGCATATAGCCCATGTTGGGTGAACAAAATTGAATCTATGTTTTATTGTGTTTATTTATCTCACCTCACATATTTTTTATTATATTTTAATATTATTCAGTACTCTAGTTTTATTTAAAACCAAACATTTACTATTTTGGGTTTGTTTGATGAGGCTTTTCTAGTTGAAGCTAATTTTGTCTAGGCTTTTATCCCTTCAAGAGTTTCTTCTACCCTAGCTCATGGGAAAAGTGTGTATGCTCTATTTTTTTTCTGGGGCCAATAATTTTCTGCTAATTTTAAAGTGATTTTTCTAGCCTCTATATTTTTAGTTAACGCTTACTTCTAGTTTTGAGCCTATGTTTTCCCCTATTGGATCTTGGTTATTTATGTTCTATTTTATCAAGTGGTATCTTTTTTTTTTCTCTTATTTCACCCATGTGTTCCTCCTATAGAGGTGGAGTCTTCCCTGATTGAGTTATGAAATTTTCATGTGGTTTGTGGTGACATTTTGGCTTATTCTTCTCATTTCTTCCTCTTTTGTAGTTCCTATTGAGGTGGTTTTGTCCCCTTTTAAAGTGGATATTTTCCTTATGGAAGAGATCGAAAGTTCATTTCTAGTCTTCTCTTATTGTGGTACTTAGATGAGGATGTCATGAATTTATTTTATAACAAAAATACACCCAAAAAAAAATTTAGACTTGTTAAATTAACTTATGTTTGCATGTTCATAAGCTAAAATTATTATAAGTTTACTAAGATCACTAATGGGGTTTTAATATAGCTAGGTTAAATAAATCCCATACATAACCAGATAGGACTAGGGGAAAGGTCAAGGTGAATCATGACAAGCATTGACTTATCAACATCCATCATTAAGGTTTAACCACTTGGGTTCAACTAGAGTATCTACCCTTAGCTAAGTCCAATTTTTTAATTCTAATTATTTTACAAATACTAAGGAGTTTAATAATACCTATTAATGTTCATATTGTTATTTGATAACCCTACAAATAACCACCCTCCTTGATTTATGATCTAACCCTTAGGAAGATATTAATAAATTTATTATTAAATCTAGACCTTTACAATGCTATAAATTTCATTAACCACATCCCTCATTAATATTTTATAAGGTCACTTTCATAAAAAAAAATTAAAAAAACCTTAAATGTCACCTCTATACATTAACAGACTCATCTATTTTATTAATATAAAGTCTAATATTATAATGTCCCCATCAACAAAAATAATTGACATATTTTTTAAAAAAAAGTAATAATATAAAATCTTATTATAATATAAGTCATCACTACTATGGTGTTATAACCTTTATAAAATAATTTTAATATATGTTATTTAAAAGATTAAACTATAACCATAATTTAATTAAATTCATAACATGTTATTTTTAAAACTAATATTAAACATTTTACATTAGTGATGATTTAGCATTATTGTACAACTTAGTATTTTAGAATGAAATGATTAATTCCGAATAAATATAATGTCCTATTAAATTTAATGGATTTCCAATACCTATTTAAATACTTACCTAAATAAAAATCTCCTTTTAGATAATAAAATTCAACTATAGTACAATAAATAACGCTCCCCTTCTAAATTTGTAAAGAAAGATCAGAATATAATATACAATCTTACTTCTATAATTTTTTTTAATAAAAAAATTCTAAAATAAACCACTAATATAAATATAAATTTTAAAATCCTATGACAGAAAAGGAAAAAGTAAAAAAGTCAAATAGTCTAAATTAAATAAAATAAAATTGAGAAATGCAAATATAATTATTATATTTTTTTCTTTTAACTCAACACTAAGTAGGGTTTCTATATCTCTTATGAGATGTTATCTTATTTTGAAACTCCATTCTCCATCTCTCTCATCTTCCCTCTACCCTAACCCTAATTTTGGATTAGGGTTAAGGAAAGGAATTCTCTTCTTGTTTTGTTTTTTCTTTGTTTTTCTCTTCTCTCTCCCATACTAAATATTTTTCTATTTGTGTGTGTGTAGGTAGGAGTGGAGGAGCTATGAACCATACTTTGTTTTTGTGTATTGCTATTGTTTTTTTACATGTTGTAGAAGGACAATAAATAAAAAAACTTATTTTTTTTAGAGGTTGTGGTGAGCCCCACCACAATGACAGAGTTGGATGGTAGTGGAGGGCCACCTATGATGGCCTCCACAATAGTAGCTTCTACCATTGATCATGGTAGTCTGCCAAGTCTATGGCAACTGGCATAGATTGCAACATCATCACGATTGCAGTGGTCATCACAGCAGTGACCACCATGGGGGGGCGAGTTCTCCCCCTTATACAAGGGTAGGGTTTCGCACCACTCCCCATTACTTAAGGTTTTTTTTGTGTAATTTTTTCTTATATATCTTTCTTTAGAAAAAATGTATATGTCACATGTAATATTTTTTCAAAATAAAACTATATATATATGTGTGTGTGTGTGTGGTCTTAAAATGGAAGCACTTCCATGTTAAGAGTGTTTAGCTTTCCGAGTAAGTGGTTTGGGGTCATGTCGAACACCTTGAATGGATATTCAACTTGGATTTGGCTTTTCCCCCCTGCTCTACCCCATTTCCCACTTCTTCTTGGCATTTTCCTGGCATTCTGGACTATGAACCTAAGGTTTTTGACCATAAGGTCAAAGTTGACCTTATGGGGTCAAGGTCGACCTTGACCCTAACCTGGTCTTGATCAACCTCGACCCTGACCTATTCAGGTTCAAGCTCGACCTTGACCCCTAGGGTTTGGGTTCTTCGGGGTTAGCTTTCAGTTTCAGGACTTCATCAAAATCTTTCTTTTTCCCTCTTCAGGGCCACTATTTCTCAGATTAAGCATCGAATTCTCAAATTAATATTTGAGGTGGACCTTTCTCAAGATTTGTATAGGATTCCTAATTTATTATTGGAGATTAGCCTTTCTTGAGTTTTGTGCCTAATGCTCAAATTAACTTTGCGGTTGGCCTTACCTTGAATTTTGTAACAAGTCTCTTAAATAATTATTTCATTTCTATATTAAGGGTGGTCCCCTCCTAGAGTTTTGTGTCAAGACTTTAATTTAATTTCCCTCCATGTGGACCTCTCTAGAGTTTTTTTCCATGGACCCTTAATTATTTTTTTCTATGAGGCCCCTCGTGTGCCCTAGATCACTATAAAAGGGAGCCTTCCTCTCTTATTTTCATCCATCAAGTTTGTGAGAACAATCTCTCAATCAAGTTTTTCAATCTCCTCTCTCAAGCTCTCAAGGTGATCAAGCAAGCATCTATTCAAGCAAGTATCCATTCAAGCATTCAAGTCCTCTTCTCCATTCAAGTTCTCCATTGAAGATCAAGGATTCAAGCATTCAAACCCTAGATGTAGCCATCATGGTGGTGTGATCTTCCTTTGTTCATCTTCAAGATCCATTTCATTCTTCTCTCAAGGTGGATTCCAAGCATACAATCATGGAGGTTTGATTTACATGTTCAAGCTTTCATATCAACATACTTGATTACATTTCAAATACAATTGCATATCTATTGAATGTCATAGCTTCATTGTTAGATCTACTTCTACTACTTGCTAGCATTCTCCATTTCAATTTCAATATTAAGGTTGATTCCAAACCAGGATTTGACCAAGGAAACCCCCCAAACAAACAAAAAAAACCCTCTTTTTCTTACAGGTACAAGTGCAAAACTTCAGATCTGAGAGTAGATTTGGATACTCTTTTCACTGAACTTTCAAGATCTGTGAACAAAGTCAAAGTCAACCTTCATTTTCTTAAGGTCATCCTTGACCTTTTATGAGGGTCAAGGTCGACTTGATCTCATCTTGAAAAAATATTTCTAGGTTTTGTAGATCTCGTAGTTTCAGTTTAGAATTAGCGGAATCAACTATTTTTTAGATCATTTGATAGGATTTTCAGCTGATTCTTTTTTAGAGGTAAGTACCTTTATTTCTTAATTTCAATATTAGTCATCTATATTTACTTTCTATATCAATACAATTTGATGTAAGTATAAAATATTGGCTTTGGGGTCTCTTTTATGTGCAAACTATTATTCTAAGACCCCATACACTATTTTATCCTCTACAATATATATATATATATATAATATATATATATATATATATATATATATATATATATAATATATATATATATATATATATATATAGATATATATATATACATATACATATACATATACATATACATATACATATACATATATATATACATATACATATACATATACATATACATATACATATACATATACATATATATGTATATGTATGTATATGTATATGTATATGTATATATATGTATATGTATATGTATGTATATGTATATGTATATGTATATATATGTATATGTATATGTATATATATATATATATACACATATATATATATACATATACATATATACATATATATATATATATGTATGTATATGTATATATATAATATATATATGTATATATATATATATATATATATATACATATATATATATATATATATATATATATATATGTACATATACATACATACATACATATATATATATATATATATATGTATATATATATATATATATATGTATATATATATATATATATGTATATATATATATATATATATATATATATATATATATATATATATATATATATATATATATCTGTGTGTGTGATACTCCTAAAGATTTTTTTTTTGACATTTATTTTTATAAAGTTATATTTATTTTCAAAGTCAAATGGTAAATGAAGGAGTCATAGCACTCATTCGGTAAAGAAAATAAGTCAGTTGGTAGAGGAAAAGATAGTTTCGGTAAAGGGAAATAAGAAATAGGCACTGACAAAAGCAAGGCAGGCACCGAACAGTTACCAAGTTGAAGACAAATTTAGTTACCAAGCTAAGTATACATGTTATCGAGTAAGAATAAAATGTGTTACCGAGTAACATAGGCCGACATAAAATATTTTTATAGATACATTGAATCTGGACACCCAGCATAAAGAATTTTACAAATTAAAAGAAGATTGTTTGGTAAATCATTGGAGATATAAACAAAATGATTTTGCATGATTAAAAGGTAAGATCCACCAATGGAAATTAAGTGGAATATATACATTGGATATGCAACCAATGCTAGTACCATTTAAGGAGAATAATATAGAACATTTTCACCGCTTCTAGATTGAGTATAAAAGGATTAGTGTATGGAGATCAGAGAGAGAGAGAAAAGAGAAGAGAAATTATAGAGAAAAGGTAATGATTACACAGAGAAGAATGTGAGCATATTGAGTCTGACAAGCATTTTTTGATGCATCATTACAAACATTTTTTTTTTAATTTTATAGTGTAATCAAAATTGTAAAATCCCTTAAATGGGTAGGCCCTAATAGGTCTTAATTTGTAAATCATTTAACAGGTTACATATCTTAGAGTAGAGTTGTAAAATCCTTTAGCAAGGTAGAATGAATAAGTATTTTTACTTCTCGTAGGGTAAATACTCTTAACAGGGTGTTAGCACCCTGAAAAATTTTCATGGCTCTTGGTCTTTCCCATGGTCTCTGTAGTTATTTTCATGTCTCTAGCTTTACCCTTGCAAAATTTCAAAAAATCTAGCCGTTAATTTGAAAAAAACCCCTAGGCTTAGCCCAACCCTATTCTAATTTTGTGTTACCTTTTTGGTCACTTAAAGGTCCCTTTTTCACATGTGCTAAATTGATTATCCCCTTTGTCTCATGATCGCAGGAACCTTTTTTATGTTATGCGATCTTGCGACTAAAGGTTTTATACCCCCGGCGGCCTTTAATATTTCCTAAGCCTAAGTCTCAGTGATTAATTATTCCTATGTTCTGGCTTAATATTTCCTGGGCCCAGCCTTCTGACACCATCTTGATCCAATGGTTGTCACTAAAGCACAAGGGTTTTGTTAGAGGCTTGCAATTTTGTGACAATCGTTGATTCATTTTCATGACGTAACTTTTCAATGTAGCTGGGACCACTACCACATAAGCACAGGTGGTGACATTTTATTGGCTAAAAGAAAAGATGATATGGTGGGGGTGGGGTCAAGTTGTCAGTCGACTAAAGATTTGGTGGTTGTCGCATGATCACAAGGAATATTCTTCCCCTTTGTGATCATGTGATAGCCGTGATTTGGAATCTAATGTAAAGGTTGTTGGTGGGTCCAAGGTAACACGTTAGCACAGTTGATGGCATTCTTTTATTGGTCCATGTATTAACACGTTGGTAGTTGTTAGTGGGACCTAGTTTTTGGATGCATCAGAGGGTCCTGACCTTGTTAGTAAATCAACAAGCGGCATAAGTTCTTATAGGATTTGTCAGAGGTTTGATATTTTGTGACGACCATTGATTTCTTTCAGTGTCAGGGGGTTGTCAGTGTAGGGAGGAGATTCTAGATCAATGATAGGCATGTAATCTAATGGAATCTTGTTAGGCCTTGTGAAGATGAGATGACCATCAATTTTCTAACAGGCAGGGTCTAAAGTTTGGTAGTCCAGATAAAATGCTTAGCAGTTTTGGCAAATCTCAAAGGGGTTCGCTCATTTGCATAATAAAATGGTGGTGTTCCAAATTAGCTAGCAACTTGGTGAATAGTGTTCATGCAATCACTAAAAGTTTTAGCGGAGGTAAAAGGTTTTTCATGACTCGACGAAAGTCTTCAATCGTTGATTCACCAAAAATTGATTAAAGGGTAAAGGTTTTCCGGATATGGTAGGACCATCTGATGATTCATTGCTGAGGTGTCATGTTCTTATTCGCTGAGCTAGAGGATGACAAGGATCTTGTCAGTGGGGCCTGCAGAGAAGGTTTTTCAATGAATGGTCAGCACATGATCTTAAGGAATATTCCTACCCCCATGATATCATGCACCATCTGTTGATCTTGCATCTTACTTGGATGTGTCAGTGGGTCCTGTGTCAGGGGTGACCAAGTGATTGTAGCAAATGGTGTAGTAAAAAATGGCATAAAGTGGGCCAAGGTGGGGTCAAAGGGGTCTGGAGGTCCTGATAAATGTGTTTAGCAGCCAATAAATTTTCAAAGGCTTCACTCATTCGCAAAGAAAGAAAATAGTTCTCTAAATGTTTTAGTGGTTCAGTGAACAAGCATTCACGTAATTGCTAAACTATCTGGCAAAGATGTAAAGTATCCTGTGACCTGGTGAAAACCTTCAGTCACTAGTTCGCTAAATGTGACTAGGGTTATCTTGAAAAAGTAAATCATAAGGCCTGTGAAAATGAGAGATCTAACAGTTGCGATATAAAGTTGGCTCAGATTTAAATTATGACCGCCGATTCTCTGCGAGTGCCATGAAAGTAGCCATTTGATTTGAAATTTGAATTTTTTGAGGGTTTCTCAGCAACAGAAAGGACTAAAATTCAATGCAGAAGCGACTGGAGCTAGTAAGAGATGATTTTTTTTGCCATTGCAGTGTGGTCTAGGGTGTGATGATCGATTGCAAAGATGTGTACCATGTAAGGAATGAACAAAGAGTGGCTCAAGGCATGTTGTAGGGTGATTGAATAGACTAGTTTTTGTGGTGGATTTATGATCTTTTGTACACTGTTATGAGAATTATCATAATTGGAGATCAATTTTTGATCTGTTCTTCACCAGGTTTCTTGGTTTTCCATCCAACGTATTGATTTTGATCTTTTGAATTGTTTTGGTGGGTAGAAACCCTAACCCTTACCATGGTTATCTATAGCTTGTTGCATCCTAACTTGTGTAGGATTCCAAGATAACCAGGGGTATATATCGCTGTATTTTTTATTGTGTAAGGGTTCTAAAATCTTGGTTCCTGAGGGTTCCTTTTCGGTTCCATGAAGGGTCCTTTTTCCCATAGATTTTCTCCACTTCTCTGCATATAGGGTGTTCTCTTCTCCTTTGTTGGTTCAGGGAATATGATACATATTGTAAATGATTTGTCTTATGTATGAGGACTCAATTTATTCTTACTATTACCAAGCTATCTCTATTTGAATTTTGAATTCATTAATCATACATCAAGGGTGTTTGATTTTTCTATTTGCATTTCCCATGTGTTTGCGAGTGGAGTTATCTTCACAAAGATGACTAGTTTAGGATTATTTTTCATGTATGTATGAGCTAAGGTGTCAAAGATATGTCATTCTTGTCTTCCAATGGATGTTGGTTAATGTATTATCTATTTATAGGTCTCTTCTAAGGGGAGGGTAAAAATCCTTTGGATGGGTAATAACATACTTGGATACACAGGTGGGTTGTTAAAGTGAGGTTTGGTCATGGTGTGTGATTAATGTTAGGCATCAATACATTGAGTATTATGTCTTCTTGTTTCATAGCTATCTATTGTATATAGGGTATTTGACTTTGTGGCCCATTGGACAAGGCACTGGTCTATTAGGGGACTTAGTGTATCTCAGGGGTCTCTTCAACCCAACATTAAAACCATTCAAATCAAATACCTTTCCCTTTCATGTTGGTAGTAATGGTAGGAGGTCCTTTCCAGTCTTTAGATTCATTCTATGAAAGTAGGGCTATTACATGTGAATTGGCTTGATTGGGGTACAAGTTACCTGAAGGGGTTTGAAGATTATTCCACAATAATCCATGTGTAGACCTATTGTTTATCATGAGGTGTCTTTAGTGTACAGATAAGGCAATACCCGCTTGAGTGATGTGGAGCTCAAAGAAGAAGGAGGATGTTCTCTATATTCATCAATTGGACTATTTTCTTGTCAAACTTGAGTGCCTAACCTGAGATTCAAGCCCATCTATTGATTCAAGTTTGGTCCTGTAAGGAAAAGCTCCAACAAAAATCATGACTCTGCTAGGGAAGAAATAAAAGACAACAAGTTTAAGATGTCCAATTTCTTACTTTGCTGAATCATCATAGAGTTTGGTTAAATGATCAAAGAGTCAAATAGAAAAAATAAATTTGTAAAATCTTCTCACTAAGTGATGAGTGGCAGCTCTGAGTTCTCTATTTGATCAGTGCAGTCCCTGGTAAACAATGTAAAAATCCTGCTAAGGTTTTGGGTGATTGGAAGAAGCTACAATACAAGCACTATATTTTCCTCTACAAGGAGGTGTCAACTCTACAAAAGTAAAGAACCTGATGGAGCTACATGATGAGCTCTAGATCTTCCCTATTTTCAGTCAAAAAAATCTCTACTACGTAAGTTCTAGGTATTTTGGTTTTCATATGCTCTATTCTTTATGAAAATCAGTTGTAAAGAAATGTTTCCCTATCAAGTGTTGAGCATTGTATAAAAGGATGAGTAGTAGTGGGTTGTTCCTCATGGAGGAATATAAGCCTTTTTGTTTTGATGGCATTAAAGGTGCCCCTAATGAGTTCCCTACTGAGATTGAGGAGTGCTTGCCTAGATTCCTAGCTAGTGGATCTGTTTCTACAAGCCAGCATATAGATGACCTCATGGGTCTTTTTGGTGAAGTGGATATTGAACATGAAGATGTTGCTATGAGACTACTTGTGCAGAAATTTTCTAATGGTGCAAGGAAGTGGTTCCTTTCCTTGCCTTCATGTTCAATCCCTTCTTGGGATGTGTTGAGAGCTAAGTTTGTTGAGCATTTTGATAAAGTTGCTGCTCTCAAGAAGGAATAAGCAAGAATGAAAATGGAGAATTGGCAGTTAGAGAAGGACATAAGATTGCCAAAACTAGTGGTTCCTGATGTTGATCATGAGGAGGCCAGTGTTTTTGATGTTGATTCTCATTATACAAAAAGTATTGAGTATGAAGCTAATTTTGAGGTTAGTGCATATGAGGATGCTGAAGATGATTCTGAGGATGGAAATATTTCCTTTTTGTCTACAGATTTTTCTTCTTGTCAACTTGAGAAGGTAGTTTTCTTGTCCTGGTATGATGATGTTTTGTGTGAAGGGTAGAGTATTGAGTATGATGTAGATGATGATTCCTACATAGATTGCTTCACACAAGATGATCTAAGGCTAGAAATGTGTATCCTTACTCCTGATAGGGATGATATTTGCAACATTAAGGGTGAAGTTGAGGAAGATGAAAGTATGGCCCAAAGTCCATTAAGCAGTGAAGAGATTTCAGCACTCTTGGCTGAAGAATTTTAGAGCTATGCCCCTATTTTGGATTTTGATTTGCAGCTCCCCTATGATTTATCCTTTGACACTGATAATGAGGCCAGTGTTCAAAGTGACCCTGAGGACCCATGTATATTACAGTTCCTCTCATGTAGTGACTATGCAAGAGAAGAGGTAAGACATGACAGTGTATTTTCTTGTCAGAGATTGCAGTGATGAACAAGTTTCTTGTTCAAATACCTTTCCTTCTTTTGCCAAATATGATATGGATGGTGAAAGTGTTAAGGACTTTGTCTTCAATGATTAGGATAGAAATTCTTTTGATAAAAATGATGATGCAGATCAAGTGTCCTTTTGTCACCACATTTATGAAGAAGACCTTCACTTGGCTCATGATCCAATTCTTGAAAATATCATAGAGGAACCAAGTTGCTCACTAGTTGATGTAGTGTATGAAGAAAAATCTAAGGATCCAAGTCCTTCTCAGCTAGGTAATTCTATAGTAATGCATGATAATCAATATGTCACATTTTTTGATGCACTACTAGATCAATTTTCTGTTTCCAGTTATCAAAAGGAAGTAAATGATGTTCCTTACTTCTTGGAGTATGAATGTAATGATTATGAATAGAAGAAAATGGGTAGTGATTAGTGAAATTTTGTTCTTTAGCCCATGAATTATCACATATGTTGGCAGTAAGGCAGTCATGATAGTTTCAAGTGTTTGGTCACATATGTGGATGAAACTCAGATTTTTGATTCAGGAGGATCTCTGATTTTCTTTTGGTGGCCTGGGGCTGCCAAGTAAGGTTGTAATTTTTGTAAATATCTATAAATATTTCCCTTTCCTATTGTGTGTTTCCCTTCCTATTTCTCTAGTTTGGTTACCAGTTTTTGTGGTCCCTATGTTTTGTCCTGTGGATGGTTTGTTCTCCCAGAAATCTTGAATTCTTGCATGGACACAAGTTGCCCATCATCCCTAGATAGAGCTACTATTAGCACCTTGAAAAATTTTCATGGCTCCTGGTCTTTCCCAAAGTCTCTATAGTTATTTTCATGTCTCTAGCTTTACCCTTGCAAAATTTCAAAAAATCTAGCCGTTACTTTGAAAAAACCCTAGGCTTAGCCCGACCCTGTTCTAATTTTGTGTTACATTTTTGGTGACTTAAAGGTCACTTTTTCACATGTGCTAGATTTATTATCCCCTTTTTCACATGATCATGTGAACCTTTTTTATGTTATCCGATCTTGCGACTAAAGGTTTTATACCCTCGACTACCTTTAATATTTCCTAAGCCTAAGTCTTAGCGATTAATTTTTCCTATGTTCTGGCTTAATATTTCCTAGACCCAGCCTTCTAACACCATCTTGATCCAATGGTTTTCACTAAAGCGCAAGGGTTTTGTCAGAGGCTTGCACTTTTGTGATGATCATTCATTCATTTTCATGACGTAACTTTTCAATGCAGGTAGGACCACTGCCACATAAGCACAAGTGGTGACATTTTATTGGTCGAAAGAAAAGATGATATGGTGGGGTGGGGTAAAGTTGTCAGTCAACTAAAGATCTAGTGGTTGGTGCATGATTGCAAGGAATATTCTTCCCCTTCATGATAATGCGACAACCGTCGATTTGGAATCTAATGTAAAGGTTTTTGGTGGGTCCCAAGGTAACATGTTAGCATAGTTGATGGCATTCTATGACTGGTCCATGTATTAACACATTGGCAGTTGTCAGTGGGACCTAGTTTTCAGATGCGTCAGAGGGTCCTGGCCTTGTCATTAAATCAATGAGTGGCATAAGTTCTTATAGGATTTGTCAGAGGTTTGAGATTTTGCAATGACCGTTGATTTCTTTCAGTGTCAGTGGGTTGTCAAGGTAGGGAGGAGATTCTAGATCAATGACAGGTGTGTAATCTGATGGAATCTTGTTAGGCCTTGTGAAGATGAGATGACTGTCAATTTTCTAACAGGTGGGGTATAAAGTTTGGTAGTTCGAATAAAATGCTTAGCAGTTCTGGAAAATCTCAAATGGGTTCGCTCATTCACATAATAAAATGGTGATGTTCCAAATTAGTTGGTGACTTGGTGAATAGTGTTCGCACAATTGCTAAAAGTTTTAGCGGAGGTAAAAGGTTCTCCATGACCCAGTGAAAGTCTTTAGTCACTGATTCACCAAAAATTGATTAAAGGGTAAAGGTTTACCGGATATGGTAGGACCGTTTGATGATTCATTACTGAGGTGTTGTGTTCTTATTCACTGAGCTGGAGGATGATAAGGATCTTGTCAGTGGGGCCTGCAGAGAAGGTTTTTCAATCAACGGGTTGGTGCATGATCTTAAGGAATATTCCTACCCCATGAGATCATGCACCATCCATTGATCTCGCATCTTACTTGGATGTGTCATTGGGTCCTATGTCAAGGGTGACCAAGCGATTGCAAAAAATGGTGTAGTGACAAATGGCATAAAGCAGGCCCAGGTGGGGTCAAAGGGGTCTAGCGATTGTGATAAATGTGTTTAGCGGCTAATAAAATTTCAAAGGCTTCGCTCATTCACAAAGAAAGACAACAGTTCTCTAAATGTTTTAGTGGTTCAATGAACAAGTGTTCATGTAATCACTAAACTATCTGGTGGAGACGTAAAGTATCATGCGACTTGGCAGAAACCTTCAGTCACTAGTTCGCTAAATGTGACTGGGATTATATTAAAAAAGTAAATCATAAGGCCTGTGAAAAGGAGAGATCTAACGGTTGTGATATAAAGTTGGCTTAGATTTAAATTATGACTACTAATTCTCTACAGGTGCTATGAAAGTAGCCGTTTGATTTCAAATTTGAATTTTCTAAGGGTTTCTCAGCAATAGAAAGGACAAAAATTCAATGCAAAAGTGACTAGAGCTGGTAAGGGATGATTTGTTTGCCGTTATAGTGTGGTCCAGGGTGCGATGATTGATTGCAGGCATTTGTACCATGTAAGGAATGAGCAAAGAGTGGCTCAAGGCATGTTGTTGTGTGATTGAATAGGCTGGTTTTCATGGTGGATTTATGATCTTCTGTACACTGTTTTGAGAATTATCATAATTGGACATCAATTTTGATCTGTTGTTCACCAGGTTGCTTGGTTTTCCATCCAACGTATTGATTCTGGTCTTTTGAATTGTTTTGGTTGGTGGAACCCTAACCCTTACCATGGTTATCTGTAGCTTGTTGCATCCTAACTTGTGTAGGATTCCAAGATAACCAGGGGTATATATGGCTATATTTTTTACTGTGTAAGGGTTCTGAAATCCTAGCTCCTGAGGGTTCCTTTTTGGTTCCATGAAGGGTCCTTTTCCCATAGATTTTCCTTACTTCTCTACATATAGGGTGTTCTTTTCTCCTTTGTTGGTTCAGGGAATATGATACATATTGTAATTGATTTGTCTTATGTATGAGGACTCAATTTATTCTTACTGTTACCAAGCTATCTCCATTTGAATTTTGAATTCATTAATCATACATCAAGGGTGTTTGATTTTTCTGTTTGCATTTCCCATGTGTTTGCAAGTGGAGTTGTCTTCATAGAGATGATTGGTTTAGGATTAGTTTTCATGTATGTATGAGCTGAGGTGTCAAAGATATGTCATGCTTGTCTTCTAGTGGATGTTGGTTCATGTATTATCTATTTATAGGTCTCTTCTAAGGGGAGGGTTAAAATCCTTTGGATGGGTAATAACATACTTAGATACATAGGTGGGTTGTTAAAGTGAGGTTTGGTCATGGTGTGTGATTGATGTTAGGCATCAATACATTGAGTAAGGAAATCTCTAACACAAGTGAGAGATATTGCTTATGGAATGATTAATGATGGTTATAATGAATACAAATTTCAAGGGCATCTCTCTGCCAAGTCATTAATACTTGCATCATTCCAAGTTAATGCCCTTGATTAATGCTCATTAAATCTAGTCCTTCACGACATAATCTTCCAAAATATAAATATTTCTGTAAGTTTTCTCTTCTTGTCATAATCTCATGGAGTCTCGGTTGTGGAAGAGGAAACTAGTTTTTATTGAGTCTTCAGAAAGTAGGTAGCCTCTGAAAGCTTTCTTTATTTTCCTGTTCCTATTTGTTGATATTTGTTGAAGGAAAGGGGTTGCTTTGGTTAATCTTTCTAGTAGAAGAGATGAAATCTAGCATGTATTTGTTTGGGAATTATAAGAACATGGAGTATTGTGCCCTAGTCATCACAGAAACAAATCTTTTAGGGGTTGAGGTAGGAGAAATGGTTTTTCACCTTATGGACCATGCTGAGGGAGAGTATAGTCTTGAAATTCTTTCGAGTGAATTGCTTGAAGCTGTGGCTTTTCCCCTGTTAGTCATTAGCCTTGAGCTAATTCAACAGTCTATTAATAGGTATGATATCAAGTCCAAATACATTATGAATGCTAAGGGTCAAACTTTGTTACCTATAAATAGAGAAGTCATCATGTTAGCTTTCAAAATCCCAGAAGAGTCTTTTGCCAGCTTTACCCCGACCTAGTCTTTAGCTCAGTTCAAGGAAAACATTGATAAAAATCATAGTCATATGGCCCAGAAATTGACCCAAACTAATTACAAGGGAGGATCTATGTTGCCAAAAATTCTCACCAAAGACCATATGAGGGCACCTATTCATGATGTGATAGTTTTACTTCATCGGGTAAAGGGTTCAGAGCAGGTTCTCCTCTTTGAGGAGTGGATGTTTCACTTCATAGAAATTTTTTTGGAAAGAAGACAACACCTAGATTGGGTAGAGATTATTGCTAGTACTATGAGGGATCAACTAAAGAAAGCTCAAGCAATTAAATAAGAGTTCTTTATATCCTCTTATTTGATTTATTGTCTAGCATGGATACAAGATTTGGGAGTGATTCCACATGCCCCATGGAATGAATATTTAACTATTCCTAAGTACTACCCTTTATTGAGAAAGGATAGGGATTTGGGAGATTACAGATGGGTCCATGATGTTTTTCTTAGTAAGCTATGTCAAGAATTAGCGGCAGATTCAAATCAAAGAATGTCAGTGAAAGCCCAGAAGCTAGTACAAACCTATGGGAGTTTTTATGTCTAGTTCCCATGATTCACTTATCTCCAAGTTGGAGGGTTTGATGAAGAACATATCAAGCTCCCTAGATTTTCTTTTGATTTCTTCAAGTTAGCTGAGGTCTATAGGTAATTATTTGTAGTGATTAAGAATAGTTTTCTAGAAGAAAAATGGGCTTCAATGTTTGTAGTTAAGCTAGGAACCCTAGTTTTCCATAGCATGATGGATGCTTCAGTGATAGGTAGCAATTTTGTGAGTTTCTAGATGCATTTCTATGAACCAAGAAGGGGTTTTGATAGTAAAGGCTTTGCTAGATAGATTCTAAGTCTAAGCATTCACCCATCACCTAGTTCACACCTTCAAGATCTATAGGAAGATCTCGATAATGAAGAGGTAGTAATGAAAAGGGATTGTTCAAGACTCTTAGTTCCACAGATTTAGTTGGTGGAATTAAAATTTGACACAAGTGGGATAGAAGAGGATAATTCTGAAATCTTAGTCTCAGAGGCTGATTTTTTAGGAACAAAGAATCCCTTGACTATAGACTAGGCACGAAAGAAGATGATGATATAAAATTGAGGGCTAGAACTATTTTTAGAATTATAGAAGCTTGGTTGACCAAGAAAAGGTAGAAAAGAATAAAGAAGCCTTCTCCTAAAAAGAGAAATGCAGAATCTATTTCAATAAATATGAACCATGGCTTGCCTAATGTGTCTCCTTTGGTTTCTGATGCAAGTAAGATCACATCCCCTAAGAAAAAGGAAGAATTCAGTTGACATCCTACAACAATTAGAATGAGAGCTAGGACAAGGTCAGAAAGACACTCTCAGATGGCATCTCCCACATCTGATTACCTTGATATTGAGATCAATGATGAGGAGATCTCTTTTTCACTAGAGAAACAAGATAAAGGTTAGGACACACCTATCAATAACTTAGGGAATCTTCAAGCTAAGAAAACACCCACCAAAACACTTGATAACTAGATGGTTTCTAATACGATTCCTCTCTAGCTAATGGATTTAGTAAATTAGAGGAAGAGCTACAGTCTAGTTTCACTACCTGTGAAAGAAATCATCACCAAATATGTTGTTAGAACTCCTAAAGCTAAAAGAATGAAAACTTATGCAAGAATTTCTTCTGATCCCTCCACTAGAAAGGTAATAGTAGAAATAGCGACATTCAAGCCTAAAGAAGGTGCTCATGAACCTGAAGCAGAGGACTACAAGGTTACAAAAATAGAACTGGGGGTTTTGACTAGGGACTCAAAAGATCATATCTTCAAGTTCTCGATAGATCATATGTTGAACTAGTCACAAAAGGATGGAAGGAAGAAGCGGCAACTGAAACAACTTGTTTTCTCTCTGGCCGAGTTCATTTCCTCCCTCACTAATGTTGGAGCATTTCCACTTTCCCAATCTCCACAAAGTTTTGATCCTAACTCAGCTGAAAGCAAGAAGCTGGTGAAGTAGATGTAGGAGGGTAAAGCCCTAGTAAAAACTATGAAAGCTTGGATAGATGGCATCACTAATGAGGGCTGCACTTTCATATGGGAGTTTGTGTCCAATTTTATGGATGGTGAGGCTTTACTTGGTGAAATACAAACTTTGATTCCTACCTAGGAATTTGAAGAGGAAAATATGCGGTGATCTGTACTTAGATACAAGAAATTGAAACTTATGCAATGACCGAGTTCCTAGCAGAGAACTCTATGAAGCTTGTTGATCCCTATATGCTATTCATTCTGAAGCAAAAGCTTAGATGGAAGGGATCATTTTTCAAGGCCGCAATTTCATAAATTTAGGCAATAGGAGAAGAGTTAATAGACATGCATGCTAATGCCTTGAAGGACATTAAAATAGTGAGCCCATCAGGTATCCTAAAAATTGATGAAGGTAGTAGAGATATTGATGCCATAGTCAAAACCTTTGTTGATACCATGGGAGTTCTAAAGGAGAGTGAAATGCTAATGGTTCAAAACTTAACCAAGATCACCAAGGTGGAGTCCACATTGTTGTTGAATAGAGGACAACTACCTAAACAATTACAAAGAATCTAGGAACTGAAATGGGAAAAGAATGTAGTTCGGGCGATGTTAATGGGATTAAAGAATTTGCACTTACAATAGGCATAGGAACTGGTGAATACTTATATAACATGGAAGCTAGTTAAGACTCCCATGTTAGAGGATCTGTGAACAAGTTGGCGTAGTTCCAGGAAATTTTCTAGCTTTTTCTTTTCTTCAAACATATATCATAATACTTTAGCCTAATGTGCAATCAGTTATGTTAACTATTTTTTGCTTTGTGTCTGAGAGGCCAGGGTTTTTCGGAGGCTCTCTTGGACTTAAAACTATAAATGCTGGAGCATTAAACTATTTAAGGGTTAGAAATTATAGATAGAAAATAGATAGTTTTTCTAAATAGATAGCTTTAGTAGTCTTTTAAGTTTTTGAAATAGTTGGTGACTTATTTTGATTAGACTTTGATCTGATCAAATATAAAGATATGAATGCATAGTTTGATTTAGATCTTTGAATCAAAATCTGTAATGTATCAGTTACTTTGAGAATTGGTAAATTTTATCTGTGCATGTATTATTTATGCTTAGTCACTTATTTTTTCTTTATAATTATTTCCCCTTTATTTATTTTATAAATACCTTTGTTTTAGAAGCAGATTAGTAGATCTCAATTTCTTCATAGTTTGAATTAATTGTCTATTTATTCTTGAAATTACCTCAATACCTAAGAGTATCTGAGTGATCCATCCACACTTTTTGGTTAAAAGTGTATGTATTTGCTTTTACATTGATAATTCATTGAATATCCTACAAGGAAGCTAAACCTTTAAAATTCAAAGGGAAGCAATCTCTGATGCTTACCCAACTATTGATGAATTGTTTGTCTTTAGAGGCATAAAGTTTTTATTGATTTCATTTAAGAAGAGGAAGACAAATATGTTCACCAATAGATTTTTGGTGACATTACTGGGGAGAGTCCAGTATAAAGCACTAGGTTCTCCATTTGTTACAATGCTACAAAATGGTGTTGCCACACAATGATGTGTTTCCAGTGCTTCAACCTAATCTAGGATTTGGAGAGATGTAAGAAGACCTAATTTCAAGCCCTGTTGAAGCAATGTGGAGATTTAGGTGCAGTAATCAATAGTTTCATCAAGTTCGAGAGGTGGTCGAGAAGGAAGAAAAAATAGTTGAATGCCTAAGGGGTGTACCAGTTTCCCAAGAAGTAGTGATAGTAAATAGACTTGCACACACCCCAAAAAGAAATTAAGGTCATTCCCAAATATTGAAACTAGCAAAAAAAAAGTATACCAGAGGTGTTAGGAGTAGGGGATTGGTTGATGAAGAGTTTGAAGCTTTGAGGAATCTTAGTTGTGTACCTAATCTTCATACCCATAAGTATAAGATAACCAGAACATTTAGCAGACCTTGTTCACCTCCACCTAGCCCAACTATTCCACCCACTTTCCAAGCTATTGCAAAACCAAGTACTATGGTATGTACTATTATTAATATCCAACCTTTGAATTTCCAGTTACCTAACATGGCTGCCAATCAACCACGGGGTCAAAATATTGGCCCACTAAACTTAGGAGCTAATCCCCCTAGGGATTTTCCTAAAGGTGCTAATTAGTCTTGCCCAAGTTCAGTGGAGATGGAAAGGTAACCATTGATGATCATCTCAATGCTTTCCATACTGCTTGTGGTGTTATTAGTGTTCCTACTGAAGAAGTACTGGTCAGGCTCTTTGTTAGAACCTTAGTTGACACTATAGCTGACTGGTTTAGTCATTTACCCAATGGTTCAATCACTAATTATAATGACATGAGAAATGCTTTTGAAACAAGATTTAAAACTCTTGATAATGAGATTTCATTATTGCTTCAACTTAGTCAACTAAAAAAATAAATACATGAGCCTATGGAAGAGTTTTTGGCTAAGCTTAATAGAATCTTGCAAAGGATACCAACAAATTCTACACCAAGTAATAACAATAAGAATATTTTCTTCTTGAATGTTGTCCTACCTAATATAAGATTTCACCTATTAAAAGATGGAGTGGTTGATTTGGTTGTTGCCTAGACACGGGCTATTCAACTAGAAGATACGCTCATAACAACTGGAAAATGGAAGAGAGAAGTTCCAACCTCAGGAAGTTCCTCATCCTCTACAACAATAGACCCTCTAATGCAAAATTTGATGAACGATATGGAAATGTTCAAGAAACAACATAATAAGGCTAGTTCTCCATACCAATCCCCTTATCAAGTGTTAGCCAAAGATAGTATAATCCACCTATGGGAAAAACTTCTCTCTTGCTGAGTTCACAACCTAGATTGCAGATTAAATCTTCCCCAAGGGAAACAATGCATTCCTTTCATCTAGCAATTAATCATGATGGAGAATCTTGTCTTGATTGGTTAAGATGTTTTCAAATAAATGCAACAAAGGATACTATCTGTATATAAGATTTGTAGGAAGAGAAAGACTCACCTCGTATTGGTTTATCTAGTTCTTTTTATCTAGAGTATGAGCCGGGCTCTGACAAAGGTGGAAGTGTTTTAGCAACTTTGCAAGATCATTCTTGTGCTATTCTAATGAGGAATCAAAGAATGCAAAAGTTTTTCCATGGTTCACTTGCTACTAATGTTGATGCTAAATGTAAAGAAGCTAGAAATGGAGAGAATCCTACATGTCCAAAAGGTCCTAAAGTGAAGATCTTATAGAGAGGTAATCCAATTCCTTATTCTCCTTTTGACTTTGTCAAATTCTATAAAACAACCACAATCTCTATTTTTCCTACAAAATACCTCAAAATTAATCCTAAAGAGTTGGACAAACTGGTAAAATATGTTGGAGGGGAGTCAAGTTCAAACCCCCAATTAGATAAGCCTCTCATAGGTGAGATGACCACAATTGAGGAACCCCTTGTCTTCAATCCCCAAGACACTCCACAAACACCTGAAGATTTTCCCTTTGTTAATACAATTGAAAGTGAAATGGAAGAAAGGAAGCCTAATCCCTTCTATATCTCCTTGTTTCTAAATGGCCAAAAACTCAACAATTGCATTATCAATTCTAGCACATCATATAACATCATGTCTACCCTAGTTGCAAGAGCCCTAGGTCTCACCTTGACTAAAACCTATGGCCATTGTTATTCCATGGATGGGAAATAAGTACCATTAATGGGTCAAGTCAAAGATTCCAAAGTCATTCTTGCTACATACCTCGACAAGCATCTGAAGTTGACTATCCTAGTAGTAGATATCCCAGCTAGCTATGGTATCCTACTTAGTAGAACCTTTTTCAAAGATTTAGGAGGAGACATTAAGATGGACTGGTTAGAGGCCATGATCCTAGTTAGTAAAAAGAAAGTAAAACTTGAACCCAAGCCTAAAAATAAATATACTATGGTACCCTCAAATAATCCAAAAGCTCAAATTTTGTATGAGGAGTGTCATTTTGGCAACTATGTCATTTTAGCCGATCTTGAAAAGGATGGTGAAATTTCTTCTCAAAAAGAAGAGGATATATGGAAGATGGAGTTTGATGGCAACTGCTCTAATTCAGGTTCAAAAACAGGGGTAGTTCTTTTCCCTCCTAATAATAAAGAATGTATTCCTCTTTCTCTCAAATTATATTTCAAAAATACTAACAATACTATAGAATACAAAGCCTTACTACTGGGATTGGAAGAGGCAAAACTGAAGGGAGTCAAGAAGTTGGTTGTAAAAGGTGATGCTGAGTTAATTGTGAAACAGGTGAGAGGGCAATTCTATGTTAAGAATGAGAGGTTAAAGTAGTACAAGAATTTGGTATGGGATGAGCTAGATTTATTCGATACCTTCTCCATAGAATTTATACCAAGAAATCAGAACACTAAAGTAGATGCCTTGGCGGTATCAGCTTCACTATTGTTGCCTCACCTTGACGTTAAAACTCAAAAATATCAAATTGAATAGTTTTGGCAAGTTTTTGATAGTGACTCCCAACTTAGATATTTTCTAGAATGTGCCGCAATTTTTTTTGATATATATTTTGAAGGATCTAACAATGAGTACAAAGAAGTCTACCAAGATGCTGCAGGTAGCAATGGAGTGATTTAGCTAAAAGGAAATAAAATTCCCAAAGGCCTCATCTCTCTACAACATTTGTTTAGGAGAAAAGATGATAGTACTATTAAAGAGAAGGTATCTCATGTGAATAATTCCAAAGAGTGTGACAAGATTGATGTAGGAGAGCAAGAAGAACTGAAATGGATTTCTATTGGTCAGACTTGTACCTCATCTGAAAAAGAGGACTTGAAGAGGTTACTTATGGAATATAGAGATGTCTTTTCTTGGGGGTATTAGGACTTGAAGAATTTTAGAGGAGGCCTATTTGAACATCAAATCACTTTAAAGCTTGGTGTTACCCCATTTCGTAAAAAATTAAGGAACTATAATCCAAAAGTGTCTGAAGCCATATTAAAGGAGGTGGAAAAAATGCTACTAGCTAGGATTATCTATCCCATCCACCATTCAACTTGGATCACCAATACAGTTCCTGTGAGAAAGAAGAATGGTGAAATTAGGATTTGTGTTGATTATCGTAACTTGAATCATGCAAGTTTGAAGGAAAACTATGCCTTACCTATGATGGAACATGTTCTTCAAGTTGTTTTAGGATCTGAAGTCATGTCTATGCTAAATGGCTATTCTGGGTACAATCAAATTAGTGTGGCAAAACATTACCAACACAAAATGGCTTTTATCACCCCATGGGGAACTTATGCATATAGTCATGGCATTTGCGTTGATCAATGCGGGTGCAACCTTCTAGAGAGAAATGAATTCTTCTTTCAAGGATCTATGAAAAAAAATTATAGTGGTATACTTAGATGATCTTACTATCTTTTTGAAGAAGAGAAGTCAACACTTAAAGGATCTCAAAATAGTGCTCTTGAGATGTAGAAGTCACGACATTTCTTTGAACCCCAAAAAATCAACATTCTTCAGGGAGGATGGAAAATTACTAGGTCATATCATTTCAAAGGATGGTATTTGGATTGACCCCAAAAGGGTTAAGGTGATTCAATAGCTTAGCCTACCATTAAGCAGGAGTCGATTGAAGTCCTTCTTTGGCTAGGTGAATTTCCTGCATGGGTTCATTCCTAAATTTTTAGAAACTACTAGGTACATGGTTGACATGATGAGTGAGAAAGTTCCTTTTAAGTGGAGTGAGAATGGATGCAAAGCCTTAAATGATATTAAACATCAAATATCTTAGGCACTTGTGTTAAAGAGTCCCAATTTCAAAAAGGACTTTATCATTTATTGTTATGCCTTTGAGCATACTCTATCAGGTATACTAACACAAAAAGATGAGAAGGGAGAAGAAGCAAACATAGCCTTTATGAGAAAGCCTTTGAAAAGACATGAGCTCAAGTATTCCCAAATGGAAAAACATGTCTTTTCCATAGTAAAAGTGGTAAAATAGTTTAGGTACTATATACTTCATTCCCATTGTACATTTTTCATACCTAAAACTACAGTGAAAAGTATTTTGACTCAAAAGGAAATTGGTATGAACAATAGAGTAGTTTGGATAGAAAAAATTCAAGAGTATGACCTGATAATCAAGCCTACCAATTTGGTGAGGGGGAAATACCTATGCAAGTTAATAGCAGAGAATGGTGAGCCATCTGAAAAAATTAATGAAGTACCCATGGCGTTGCTAGTTAGTCTAACCGACCCCTAGTTTTCAGACATGGCTTATTTCCTTACCTATGGTGAGTGTCCTGATCACCTAAACCCCAAAGAGAGGTGTAACTTGAAATTTAAGGCAATTAGATATGTGATATCTTAGGGAATTCTATACAAGAGGATCATAGATAAAACCTTCCTTAGGTGTGTAGATGCTAAGAAACAAAAAGAGTTGTTGAAAGTATTTCATGATGAGGCTTGTGGAGGGCACTAATTGTCGACCCTAACAACATTTAAGATTCTTTGGAATCTCTTTTACTGGCCTGGCATGTTCAAGGATGCATACCAGTATGTTTGCAATTGTGAAAAATGTCAAATTTTCACTGGGAGACCTCATCTTGCTACCCTGCCTCTTCAACCTATGATTGTTGACAAGCCCTTCAAACAATGGGGAATAGATTTCGTGGGACCTTTGAAGCCACCATCCAACACTGGGCATGTTTATATTCTCACAGCCACTGATTATTTTACCAAGTGGGTGGAAGCACACCCCACTAAGAAAGAAAACTCTTAGGTTGTGTGTGAGTTCCTTTTAAACTATATTTTTGTTAGGTTTGGGGTATCGAATAAGGTAGTAGCAAACAATTCTACATACTTTTCCTCTGAGGAGATCTCAATTTTTTTTTATGAGCATGACATATCTTTGGCTCATTCTTCTAATTATTTCCTGCAAGGGAATGGTCAAGTAGAATCCAGTAATAAGAACCTAGTGGAAATAATGAAAAAATTAATGGATGACAACCCCCATGAATGGCATAAGAATCTATATGAAGCTTTATGGGTGGATCGAACTACTTTGAAGTGAGAAATTGTGATGGCTCCCTTTGAACTAGTATATGGAATAGGAGCACATGTATCTCTACCTTTGGAACATTCCTCAGCCAAGCTCCAAGTTGTCATCAAAGATCAGTACTTGAAAGACCCCCTGGAGAAACATGTCATGCATTAGAGTAGACTGGAAGAAGAAATAGAGGATTTGGTAGATCATATTACAAAGCATTATTTGAAGGTAAAGCATATTTTTGACATGCGAGTGCGGCCTTCTAACTTTATGGAGGGAGATGAAGTGCTTTTATGGGAAATAAGATGGGCACGCAAAGGGGCTCATAGGAAATTTGAGTCTTTATGGAAGGGCCCATTTATCATTTTTGAAACTCTTGGTTCTAATGCTTTCCAAGTGTCCTACCCAGATGGTGTGAATCTGCCTTTTACTTACAATGGGCAAGACCTCAAGTTATGCAAGCTTTAATGATATACCCAATCAGCACCCATGTACATATTAGGTATTTTTTCCCTATTTTTCTTTTTGGTGTGTCATTGTGATCTATTTTTCTTTCCCTTTGTTGGCTTTTTCTACAAAACCATTTATTCAAAGTTCTCTACACATCGAGCAATATGCAATCCCCAGGTAGAGCTGATGTTAGGGTCAGTTAGAGTCTCCATTAGGAAGTATCTTTGACCCTTCCATTTGAAGTCCAATTTAATGTGTTTCCTTGATTGTCTTTCCCTTCAGCAATCCTCCAAGTGTGCATATCCTTGAAATTGTCAAGAAATAGTCTCCAAGTTCGTTAGGTTCAAAGTCAGCTTTCCTTGATCAATTCTTTTCTAAGACTCATGCTTCACATGAACCACTTCAAACCTCTTTGAACTCTGGTTCAAAGTAGTTCAATGAATGATTATTTATCTAACATCTAGTTTATGCAGGTGGACCCCAGTCTACGTCACCTTTTTTTAGTGAACCACTTTGAACCCCTTTGAACCCCAATTCAAAGTAGTTAAAATAGGTTCAAGGATAGTTAGTGGGTAGATTGATAAGTGAGGTGAAAATTGATGTGATAGATGATGTAAGTTGATGGTGAAATAATGTTTAAGTTATTAATGTGGACAGTCTTGATTTGACGGGAATCATGGGGCGAGCTTGAAGTGAAATTTTGGGTTGCAAGTAAGGAAATCTCTAACATGAGCGGGAGATATTTCTTATGGAAAGATTAATGATGGTTATAATGAATACTAATTTCAAGGGCATCTCTTTTCCAAGTCATTAATACTCACATCATTCCAACTTAATGCCCCTGATTAATGCTCATAATCTTTCAAAATATAAATATTTCCATAAGTTTTCTCTTGTCATAATCTCACATAGTCTCAGTTGTGGAAGAGTAAACTATTTTATCTTTACTCTTCAGGAAGCAGGTAGCCTCTGAAAGCTTTATTTATTCTCCTATTTTTGTTTGTTGATATTTGTTGAAGTATAGGGGGTTGATTTGGTTAATCTTTCCAGTAGAAGAGGTGAAATCTAGCATGCACTTCTTTGGGAATTATAAGAACATGGAGTGTCATGCCCCAGTCATCATAGACACAAATATTTTAGGAGTTGAGGTAGGAGAAATGGTTGTTCACCTTACAGACCATGTTGAGGAAGAGTATAGTCTTGAAATTATTTCAAGCAGATTGCTTGAACCTACAACTTTTCCCCTGTCACTCATTAGCCCTAAGATAATTAAATAGTATATTAATAGGTATGATATCAAGTCCAAATGAATTCTAAATGCTGAGGGTCAAACTCTATTACCTATAAATAGAGAACTCATCATGTTAGCTTTCAAAATCCCAAAAGAGTCTTTTGCCAGGTTTACCCCGACGCAGTCTTTGGTTCAGGTCCAAGAAAACATTGATAAAAATCATAGTCATATGGCCTGAAAATGGACCCAAACTAATTACAACAAAGGATCTTGGTTGCCAAAAATTCTCACCATTGACCATATGAAGGCACCTATTCATGATGTGATAGTTTTAATTCACCGAGTAAAGGGTTTAGAGTAGGTTCTCCTCTTTGAGGAGTGGATGTTTCACTTCATAGAAATAATTTTGGAAGGAAGAAAACACCTGGATTAGGTAGAGATTATTACCAATACTCTGAGGTATCAACTAAAGCAAGCTCAAGCAATTAAAAAAGATTTCTTTATGTCGTCTTATTTGATTTATTGTCTAGCATGCACACAGGATTTGGGAGTGATTCCACATGCCCCATGGAATCAAGATTTAATGGTTCCTGAGTACTTCCCTTTGTTGAGAAAGGATAGGGTTTTGGGAGATTATAGACAAGTCCATGATTTTTTTCTTGGGAAGCTATGTCAACAATTAGCAAGAGATTCAAATCAAAGAATGTCAGTGAAAGCCCAGAAGCTAGTACAAACCTATAGGAGTTTTTATGTCTAGTTGTCACGATTCACTTATCTCCAGGTTGGAGGGTTTGATGAAGAACCTATCAAGCTCCCTAGATTTTCTTTTGATTTCTTTGTGTTAGCCGAGGTTTGTAGGTAATTATTTGTAGTGATTAAGAATAGTTTGCCCGAAGAAAAATGGGCTTCAATGTTTCTAGTTAAGCTAGGAACCTTGGTTTTCCATAGCATGATGGATGCTTCAGTGATAGGTAGCAATTTGGTGAGTTTCCATATGCATTTCTATGAACCAAGAAGGGGTTTTGATAGTAAAGGATTTGCTAGATAGATTCTAACCCTAAGAATTCACCCATCCCCTTGTTCACACCTTGAAGATCTATGGGAAGATCTCGGTAATGAAGAAGCAGTAATGAAAAGGGATTGTTCATGACTCTTAGTTCCATAGATTGAGTTGCTATAGTTAAAATTTGACACAAGTGGGATAGAAGAGGATAATTCTGAAATCTTATTCTTAGAGGTTGATTTTTCAAGAATAGAGAATCCCTTGACTATAGACTGGGCATGAAAAGAAGATGATGATATAAAATTCAGGGCTAGAACTATTTTTAGAATTACAAATGCTTAGCTGACCAAAACAAGGTAGAAATGAATAAAGGACCCTTCTCCTTAAAAGAGAAATGTCGAATCTATTTTATAAATATGAACCATGGCTTGCCTAATGTGTCTCCTTTGGTTCCTGATGCAGGTAAGATCACATCCCCTAAGAAAAAGGTAGAATTCAGTGGACATCCTACAAAAATTAGAATGAGAGCCAGGATGATGTCAGAAAGATGCTCTCAGATGGAATCTCCCACATTGGATTACCTTGATATTGAGATCAATGATGAGGAGATCTCTTTTTCACTAGAGCAACAAGATAAAGGTCAGGAGACACCTATCAATAATTCAAGGAATCTTCAAGCTGAGAACACACTCGCTAGAACACCTGATAACCAGATGGTTTCCAATATGATTCCTCACTAGCTAATGGATTCAGTAAATTAGAGGAAGAGCTACAAACAAGTTTCACTACCCATGAAAGAAATCATCACCAAATATGTTGTTAGAACTCCTAAAGCTAAAAGAATGAAAACTGATGCAAGAATTTCTTCTGATCCCTCCACTAGAAAGGTAACAATAGAAATTGTGACCTTGAAGCCTAAAGAAGGAGCTCATGAACCTGAAGCAGAGGACTTTGAGGTTATGAAAATTAAACTAGGGGTTTTGACTAGGGACTCGAAAGATTATATCTTCAATTTCTCAATAGATCATATGTTGAACCAGTCACAAAAGGATGGAAGGGAGAAGAGGGAACTGAAACAACTTCTTTTCTATCTGGCTAAGTTCATTTCCTCCCTCACTATTGTTGGAGTGTTGCCACTTGCCCAATCTCTACAAAGTTTTGATCCTAGCTCAGCTAAAAGCAAGAAACTGGTGAAGCAAATGCAATAGGGTAAAGCCCTAGTAGAAACTATGAAAGCCTAGATAGACGACATCACTAATGAGGGTTGGAATTTCATACGGGAGTTTCTGTCCACTTGTATGAATGGTACGGATTTACTTGGTGAAGTACAAACTCTGATTCCTACCTTGGAATTGGAAGAGGAAAAATGTGCGATGATCTGTACTATGATACAGGACATTGAAACTTATGGAGTGACCCAATTCTTGGTAGAGAACCCTATGAAGCTTGTTGATCCCAATATGCTATTCATTTTGAAGAAAAATTTTGGTTGGAAGGGATCATTATTCAAGGCCTCAATTTCACAAATTCAAGCAATAGGAGGAGAGGTAAAAGACATGCATGCTAATTCCTTGAAGGACATTAAAATAGTGAGCCCGTTAGGTATCCTAAAAATTGATGAAGGTAGTAGAGATGCTGATGTCATAGTCAAACCCTTCATTGATACCATGGGAGTTCTAAAGGAGAGTGAATGGATAACAATTCAAGACTTAACCAAGATTACCAATGTGGAGAAAATGATGTTGTTAAATAGAGGACAACTACCTAAACAATTACAAAGAATTTTGGAACTGAAATGGGAAAAGAATGCAGTTCGGGTGAAGTTGATGGGATTAAGGAATTTACACTTACAGCTGACGTAGGAACTAGTGAATGCTTTTAGAACATGGAAGCTGGTTAAGACTACAACATCAGAGGATCTGTGAACAAGTTGGCATAGCTCCAGGCAATTTTCTATCTTTTTCTATTCTTCAGACATATGTCATAATATTTTAGCCTCATGTGCAATCGATTATGTTAACTATTTTCTGCTTTGTGTCTGAGAGGCTGGGTTTTTCTAGAGGCTCTCTTGAACTTAAAACTATAAATGCTGGAGCATTAAACTATTTAAGGGTTAGAAATTTTAGATAGAAAATAGATAGTTTTTCTAAATATATAGCTTTAGTAGTCTTTTAAGTTTTTGAAATAGTTGGTGACTTATTTTTATTAGACTTTGATCTGATAAGATATATATATATGAATACATAGTTAGATTTAGATCTTTGAATTGAAATCTGTAATGTATCAGTTACTTTGAGAATTGGTACATTTTATCTGTGCATGTAATATTTATGCTTAGTTACTTATGTTTTCTTTCTATTTATTTACCCTTTAGTTATTTTATAAATACCTTTGTTTTAGAAGTAGATTAGTAGATCTCAATTTCTTCATAGTTTGAATTAATTGTTTGTTTATTCTTGAAATTTCCTCAATACCGAAGAGTATCTAAGTGATCCTTCCACACTTTCTAGTTAAAAGTGTATGTATTTGGTTTTATCTTGATAATTCATTGAATATCCTACAAGGAAGATGAACCTTTAAAATTCAGAGGGAAGCAATCTCTGATGCTTACCCAACTGTTGATGAATTATTTATCTTCAGAGGCATAGACTTTTTCATTGATTTCATATAAGAAGAGGAAGACAAATCTATTCACCAGCATGATTAAAATATAATAATTTCATGTATAGCATGTGGGAGATTTGGACACATAGTATAAAATTTCATTTTGAGGCATAGAAGGAACAATAGATGGTCATTGAGAAATCCTAGAATGACATGTTTTCACTTTCATAAGGTAGGTCACTTAGCCAAATACTATAGGTTGGTGGAAACTATAATTGAAGGAATTATTGTATTGTGATTGATGTCAAACCTTAGCTGGTAAGACTATTGCTATCTAAGAAAGTACTATATCTATTTGATTGTTGAGAAGGATTAGGGAAAGGTTGATAACAATAGCACCTAAGGAAAAGTTGAGTTATCTTGATACTTCAATGGGTACTTGATTATGTGGCACAACAATAAGATAATCTATTGCTTATCTAAGTAAGAAGCAAGACTAAACAAGTAGGCTTAACCAAGAAAAAATGAAGAAATCTAGTTTAAGCCGAGTGATGTTAGTGTCGACCGAGCCAGTATATGCTGAGCAAATTCAGTGTTGACTGAACATCAATTAATTATCAATGTAGACAATATTAGCTGAGCAAATAGTTTTAGTGGAGACTGGGCTACCTAGTGAAGGCCGAGGAGTTGAACACAGTATTGACCGAGTGTTAGTAATTTACAGTTGAGGAAGAATTTAGATTCTTGGCTGACATAGTTGAATTCTTGGATTATGTAAAACATGTTGATTTTATTTATTGATTGTATGGAAGCATTTAATGCACTATAAACCATTTTATTATAAATCCATAAAAAGATCTGAGATGTTTCTAGAAGGATGAATGAAGAACATAAAGTTGAAAGGATTCGATGAATTTGACTTAACCCTAAGATCTACGGAGGAGATTAAGAAAAAAAAGTTGGATCAACCTAAATGAAGAGGTATTAAGGAAACCTAAGTGTGAGGTTGAAAGGAGAGGATGCTAGAGTTTTTGTTATTGACTATATAAGAAGAAAAGGCTAAAGGAGAAGGAATTGTGATTGCTTGAAGGGATTTTTGAGAAGATAAGTGATGGAGATGGAAATGGATCACAGTTAGTAGGCCAACATATGTGTGTGAAATTGGACTATTATTTGCAAAGTGAGCTGTATGTTTTTAGATCAAACACTGTTGTTACTTTCTAACCATTGTATCAGTTTGAAATCCTTTAATCAAGGTTGACCTAACAGTCATTTGTATAAATCCTTTGAACAAGGTTACATTCTAATGGAATATATGTAAGTCCTATAACAAGGTGCACTTATAACAAACTGGTTGAAATCCTTTGACTAGGTCACACCTAACAATGTGTTTGTAACCTTTGACAGGGTTGGCTTTACACAGAGCCCACTTTAGAAGAGTGAAAATATCAGTAACATGTTAGAAAGTGTTTTTTCCCAAATTGGGTTTCCACTATAAATCATATTGTTAATGCTTGTGTGAATGTTTTGGTTTGAACATTTATGTTTTTTGCAAGTTAAATACTATTGGATAGTGGACTGCACTATTATATGTTTCTGTTATGTATTCAGTAATGACCGAGTAGTAGTTGGTTGTTAGATTTGATTTGTTGAAGAGTTTTGAAAGTTTATTTATACATCTGGACCTAAAAATAATTGAGTCACCCCCCTCTCTATTGTTCTAAATCATATTAACATAGGTACTAAGGAAAAGCTCCAACCGAGGAACAAACAAATGAAATTGTTCAAGTAAATGTTGAATAAACAAGAGGCAGGATGAATAAAATATGGACAAGAAAATCTCTAGATGATGGAATGAAACTTGGAATAATTGATGAAACCTCATCCTCTAGATCAGGTGCACCTATCTTTACCTAATCGATGAAAGGTATGTGTAGGAACTATGAACTAAAATTCAATCTTAAATCGGTTCCCAACATTTGTGCCAAGATCCATATAAGCATATTTAGATGCTTTTGGATATATGTTCTAAAGTTAACATTTCATGTTTGATTGGTAAAAGTCTATGTTATTTTGTTTCATTTGGTGTAAGGAAGTGTAATTGGTAATTGGTGAAATGGAAGTCATTGATAGCATTAAATGCTAAAATTATAGCCACTAGAATCCCTAATCGAGGAAAAGGTATAACTAGACCACTTTGCTATATCATTTTTTATCTTATATTTTCAAGAGAATTTGAGCACATTGTAGAGACAATTCCTTTGAGAGAATTCGTGTGATTGAATGAATGAATCTAAGCATTATTAAGGATATTTGAGTAATATTTGGTGTTTTCTTGAGTTGTGAAATCTCAACCGAGTTGATATTCAAACAAAACCCTACTTTAATCAAGCATTTATATCTATGAATCGATGGAACCTAAAGTAAAAAATCATGTTGTCATTGAGAAGGTTGATCCTATTAATATGAAGTACAAGCTACCTCTGCCTAAAGTCTCCAAACTTGAAAATATTGGAGCTTTATCTTCAATTCCTCCAAAAGAAATTTTTATTGAATAGATATGTGCCTTCATCCACTCTAAGATTGAAGAAATTTGTCAAGCTAATATTGACACATCATTCCATAATTTGTGTGAATGGGAAGTTGAAGGATGGCCATATCCATTTGGAAACTAAGGTTTTAATACATTCCCTACATGTACCAAGTGTATTCAAATCAAATTGTATGAGAATTATATTGAGATGAGTTGATCATCAGTTCATGTGGCTTGATGCACTAGTAAAGATTAGAAAAGATGTTCTACATTACTGGAAACTACAATTGAAATAATTGTTATATTTACATTGATGTCAAACCTTAATTGGTGATACAATTTCTATCTAGTAGAGTGCCATATCATTTGAGTGATGAAGAGGATTTAAAAAGAGGACATAACAAGAAGACCTAGTGAAAAGGTTGATTTATGAGAAACTACAATGGGTACTTGATTAGTTGGCACATTGGAAAGGTAATATGTTATTTATCTATAACACTAATTAAAGAAGTTAGTTGGTTTGAAGCATGAAAAGAATAAGGAAAGAAAGTCTGAAAGCATGGGCTTAACCGAGCAAAAGAGAAGAATATTAAGGAACTTAAGTATAAGCTGAGTGATGCTAGTGTTGATCAAGCACCAGTATAAGCTAAGAAAATATAACACCGAACAAGCATCATTAATTACCCAGTATCAATAATAACTGAGTAAAGACAATGATTTTTTAGAAGAATAGTTTTAGCGATGACTGAGTTATTTGGTGAAGACTAAGTAGAAGAACATAGTGATGACTGAGTGTCATTATTTTACAGTTTACAAGAAGGGATTGAGATTCCTAGCTGACATAATTGAATTCTTGAAATATGTAAAGTGTGCTAAAGATAAGGGTGTATGACTCAGAGTATATAATGCATGGTAAATTATTTTTATGCATGGATTCAAGGAGAATTTTTGAGAAGTATCTAGAAGGTTAGAGGAAGAATGAAATGTTAGAAGGATTCGATGAATCTGACCTAAAACTAACATTTATGAAGATGATTAATAGAAAAAAGATTAAGCTACTTAATTAAGGAGGTATAAGGATAACCTAATTGTAGGTTATGAAAGATGGTTGATTATGTTGATTGGTGAACCTAAGCAGAAGGCTAAGAAGATTTGTGAAGAGCTGTGGTGATTACTTGAAGGGTTTCCAACTAGATCAGAGATGGAGATGATAATGAAGGTCAGACAATAGATCAACATATGAGGTACATTACATCTTTATTTACAAAGTGAGTTGTATGTATTAGATCAAAACCTACTATTACTTTCTAACCATTGTATTAGTTGAAATCCTTTAATCAAGGTTGACCTAACAACCATTTGTAAATCCTTTAATCAAGGTGACATTCTAATGGGATGTTCTTAAATCCTCTAATAAAGCCACTCCTAACAGGTTGATTAAATCCTTTAATAGGGTCACACCTAACAATGTGTATTGTAACATTTAACAGGGTTGGCTCCTCACATAGCTCACTTCAGAAGAGTGAAAAATTGGTAGCATTTTACTAGTCATTTTTACCAAATTAGTTTTCCATGTTAAATCATGGTGTCATACTTGTGTGAATGTTATTTTATGGGTTTTATATTATGTAAATTGATTTCTTTTGGACAATGGACTATAAGATTATGTTACTAGTTATATGTTATAGAGACCGAGTGGATTATTGAGTAGATCTGAGTTGGTTGAAGTGTTTAAAAGTTCAATTGCTACATCTGGACCTGAGGATACCTAATTCACCCTCCTCCCTAGTTGTTCTAAAATCATTATAACAATTGGTATCAGAGCTTGTGGTTCTTGTAAAGAAAATTTTGAAGGTACTTGGAGCTAAAGATCATGTACAAAAAGGAGGTACCAAAGCTGAAAAAGGAGAACTTTCCTGTATGGAAAAGTTTGAAGAAGTTACACCTAGTTGGAATTGGAGATGTAGAAAAATACGATGTGTAAAATGATTACATGCCAGTACTGACACATTTGATAGCCCAATAGATGAAGGAAAAGAAAATAAAATAATTAGGCAATGTTGGAGATTGCATCAGCCCTAAGTTATCCTAAATTTGAAGATATCAAGGACTATTGTACAATATTGTGGCTGAGTTAAAGGGGTTGTGAATGCAATTAGAGGAGCTAATGGAAATATTGATGATGAAATTTTTATTAGCAAGGTATTGAGAACCCTACTTCCTATTTATTCTATTAGAGTTTCTGCAATACAAGAACTGATATGTGCTCCTATTAACAACTTAACTTTGGAAGGTCTGGTTGGTAGACTTACTACTTTTGAATTGTCAAATTTTGATAATTTCAATACTCGTAATATTGAATCTGCATTCAAATCTCAATTTGTTCTTCAAAATTAGAAGAAAGGAAAAGAAAGATGTGTGAACAATGATAGTGACACCTCTGATGATGATCTTGATGATCTTGAGGTGCTAATGGCTAGAAAACTACCTAGATGAAAAGAAAAATTGAAAGGTAAACTTCCTATTATTCTTTTTTCATGTATCAAAGTTGGCCATATTGTAGCAAGATGTCCTGATAGGAATGACAAGGATGAAAGAAGAGAAAGAAAGACCAAAGAAAAAAGGGATGGAAGAGACTATAGAATGCATAAGGACTACAATGACAAAGGTAAGAAGTCTTGTTATATTGCTTAAGAAGAAATTGGCAATGAATATGATGACTCTGATGATCATGATGTAGAAGTTGTTTATGTTTCTATGAAAGATGATTCTAACGAAGATGAGAAAAATGCACTTATTTCATATGTGAGTAAATGTGATAGATGGATAATTGATAGCGGATGCTCACATCATATTAAAGGTAATAAAATTAAGTTTGAAATCTTAAATCACTACAAAGGTAGCAGTCTTAAGTTTGGTAATGATGCACCAAACCTTGTAAAAGGAAAAGGGTCAATAAGATTGACTGATATGATCATATGTCATAATGCTTATTGGATTTAAGGACTTAACTATAGCTTGTTGAGTGTTGCATAGTTGTACAATTTTGGTTATCAACTTGAATTACATCAAAAAAAGGCTAAGATATTTGATGCCACTAGTGAACTAATTGAAAGTGGAGAATAGACAAGAGGTGACTTGTTCTATCTAGACCTATCTGATGACTCATGTTTGTTTGCACAATTTGATGGTGTATGGTTATGGCATAAGAGGTTGTGTCATGTGAACTTTGATAATTTTGTAAGCATTAGTAAGATGGAAAGAGTAAGAGGGTTACCAAGATTGAAGAAACCTGATAATGTGATGTGTAAGCATTGTCAATTGGGAAAATAAAAAAAATTAGTTTCAAGAGAAAAACCTATACTTATGATGATATTTTGGAATTGGTTCATACTGATCTTTATGGACCTATTGGAGTGAAAATCTACTGTGGTGACAAATACTTTACTTTTTTTGTTGATGATTACTCTAGAATGATGAATGTGATGTTTCTCAAAGAAAAATATGATGTCAAAGAGGGAGATTGTTGGAAACTACAACTGAAATAATCATTATATTGCCATTGATGTCAAACATTAATTGGTGAGATAGTTTCTATCTAGTAGAGTACCATATCATTTGATTGATGAATAGGGTGATTAAATCCTTTAACAAGGTCACACCTAACAGTGTGTATTATAACCTTTAACAAGGTTGGCTCCTCAATATGCTCACTTTAGAAGAGTGAAAAATTGGTAGCATGTTATTGCTGGTTTTTCACAAATTGGGTTTCCATGTTGAATCCTGGTGTCATACTTGTGTGAACGTTATTTTATGTTTTTTATATTCTACAAATTGATTACTTTTGGATAGTGGACTACAAGATTATGTTACTAGTTATATGTTATAGAGATGGAGTAGATTTTTGAGTAGATCTGAGTTGGTTGAAGTGTTTAAAAGTTCAATTGGTACATCTAGATTTGAGGATAACCGATTCATCCCCCCTTTCAATTATTCAAAAATTATTCTAACAGTTGATATCAGAGCTTGTGGTGCTTGTAAAGAAAAGTTTGAAGGTACTTGGAGCTAAAGAGCAACATGTACAAAAAGGAGGTACCAAATCTATAAAAGGAGAACTTCCCTGCATGGAAAAGTTTCATGAAGTTACACCTAGTTGGAATTGGAGATGTAGAAAAATACTATGTGAAAAATGATTACATACTAGTATCAACACCTTTGATAGCCTAGCAGATGAAGGAAAAGAAAGAACAAAATTAGGCAATGTTGGAGATTGCATCATCCTTAAGTTATCCTAAATTTGAAGATATCAAGAACTATACCAATGCAAAGAAAATGTGGGACACACTGAAAACTATCTATGGTGGAGACACAAATGTACTAAGAGCCAAATCTAAAAGCTTGTGAGGTAAGTTTTATGAAATGAGATTGTTAGAAGGTAAGACTATTGTACAATATTGTGGCTGAGTTAAAGAGGTTGTGAATGCTATTAGAGGAGCTAATTGAAATATTGATGATGAAACTATTATTAGCAAGGTATTGAGAACCCTACTTTATATTTATGCTACTATATTTTATACAATACAAGAACTAAGATGTGCTCCTGGTAACAAATTAACTTTGGAAGGTATGGTTGGTAGACTTGCTAATTTTGAATTGTCAAATTTTGATAATTTCACTACTCATAATATTGAATCTGCATTCAAATATCAATTGGCTCTTCAAAAGTCTAAGAAATAAAAATAAAAATGTTTGAACATTGATAGTGACACCTCTGATGATGATCTTGATGATCTTGAGGCACTAATGGCTAGAAGGCTATCTAGAGGAAAAGGAAAATTCAAAGCTAAACTTCCTATAATATATTTTTCATGTAACAAAGTTGGCCATATTTTAGCAAGATGTCTTGATAGGAATGACAAAGATGAAAGAAGAGAAGGCAAGTACAAAGACTAAAGGGATGACAGAGAATAGAGAAGGTATAAGGACTACAAGGAAAAAGGTTATAAATCTTGTTATATTTTTGAAGAAGAAACTAATATTGAATATGATGAGTCTGATGATCATGATGTAGAAGTTGTTTATGTTTCTATGAAAGAATATTTTGATGAAGATGAGAAAACTACACTTATTTAATATGTGAGTAAAGGTGATAGATTGATAATTGATGGTGGTTTCTCACATCATATAGTTGGTAATAAAAGTAAGTTTTAAATCTTAAATCACTACAAAGGTAGCAGTGTTAAGTTGGTAATGATGCACTGTGTCTTGTGAAAGGAAAAGGGTCAATAAGATTGACTAATAAGATTAGATGTGATAGTGCTTATTGGTTTGAAGGACTTAAATATAACTTGTTGAGTGTTTCATAATTGAATAGTTCTAGTTACCGAGTTGAATTCCATCACAAAAAGGCTAAGATCTTTGATGCCATTGGTGAACGTACTAATTGGAAGTGCAGAACAGACAAGAGGTAACTTGTTCTGTCTAGACCTATCTAATGACACATGTTTCTTTGCACAATTTGATGGTGTATGGTTATGGCATAAGAGGTTGTGTCATGTGAACTTTGATAATTTGGTAACCATTAGTGAGATGGAAAGAGTAAGAGGGTTACCAAGATTGAAGAAACCTGATAATGTGATATGTAAGAAATGACAATTGGGAAAATAACAAACTCTAGTTTCAAGAGAAAAACCTATGCTTCTGATGATATTTGGGAATTGGTTCATACTAACCTTTGTGGACCTATTGGACTCCAAAGCTACTATGGTGACAAATGCTTTATTTTTTTTGTTGATGATTAATCTAGAATGATGACTATGGTGTTTCTTAAAGAAAAATTTGATGCCTTTTAGTTGTTTAAGTGGTATTTCATAAAAGTTGAAAAAGAAAAAGGTAAGAGCTTGAAATTTTTGAGATTTGATAGAGGAGGAGAGTTCATATCTTATGAGCTCAACATATTCTGCAATGATAGAGGAATTGAGAGATAGATGTTTCCACCTGGTGCAGGAGCACCCCTATGAGGGCCCTCACCATCTCATTTTTTTGGGTGTGTTTATCCTCTATGATAAAGCTATGTAATTACAATAAGAGTCAACAAGGAGTTTGGCTCATTTTTGTTGTGTCTAGGCATTGTTTAAGTCCTAAAAGTTTACTGGTCTTTCTAATTGGTATGGAACATTGACTCAAGGAATGTTATCATCTTGAGATCTTTTTTTTACTATGAGTTAGAGGTTTAGGAGTTAGTGTTTGGTTATGATATGAGCACATGTGTTCTTTAGGAGGCCTAGCAATGGTCTTTTGGAATGAGTGAGCAAAGGCTGCTCAAGCAACTAAAAGTTTCTCAAAAGTTGCTAGCAACTTTTCCTTTTGTATTGCCTAACTATACTAAGAGGCTCAAAAGCCCTAAAACCAAAAAAATCACTCCAAGGAAAAGTTATTTAAGACATATCTAACCCTAATTTTGAGGTTGGATTGCATTGTGTATGACATAGTACAGGAGGACCAGTCTGCTAGTTTTTTGAGTGCAACAGTCACTATTGAGGGACTAAATATCTGTGAATACAATCAAATTTATGTGAATCCCTATTGTGTATACTATTTTGAGTGTTTATATTTTCATTTTTGTGTGTGTGTTTTCATTTCAGTTCGAGTGTTAGTAGTCTTTGATTATTTCCTTTGGTTTAGACCATTCTCTGCCAGTTTGGAGAGGCATGGGTTTATAGGTCTGTAGCTTTCATGTCCACCGTAGGAATGCCATGGAACCTTGGATATTGAAGGTAAATACCCCACTTTGTTTGTATATAAATGCAGGGCCCTTGAAAAGAAGTGCAAAAATTTGTTTGTAGAAGCCCTAGGCGAGCTATGAGGAGTCTAGCTAGGGATGTGCAACAATGAAAGAACTCACCAAGATAGTGAAGGGAGTTCCAAGTCAAATACCTTTTAGGAAGTGAAGAAAAGTGTTAGAAGGTGAAGTAGTGTGAAGGAGGAGGTTTGGAAAGTTATGGAAGGGTGCTATTGAAGACTGGGACGGTGAGGAGTCCCTCAAACCCTTGGAACCCTCTAAATTGCCAAAATCATTGTACGACCAAATGGGCACCTAAGACCTCAAAAATCCTTGGGAGTGAGGAATTTATAGTGGAATTCCTTTAGGATAGGAATTTTCATTATGTACGGAGGAAGAGTTATAGGCCCTACAAATCCAGAAGGAGGCCTAATTGGCACTTCCTTGTAGCCCTAAAATACAAAGCAAGTCCTAAATTGGGTAAATACCCAACTAAGCCAATGTCATGAACAGGTGTCTAATGCCTTGAAAACATCTTGGAACCTATGAAATTCAATGTTGGAGTGTGGGATAGAATTGAAAGCCAAAAAGACCCTTATTAAGCCCATGTAAGGGATAGTATCTAGGAGCTAAGATTGATATGTTGATAGATGAGCTATTTTGACTTGGAGGGTAGGTTAGGTAGGTTAGGGGGTCCTTGGAGAGATAAGGAAGCCTATAGACCATCAGGGGTGTTAGGAGAACACCTAGATCCTAGAGTGGATTAGAGGCATAGACTAAGCTAGTCTATCCTAGCCTCCCCATCAGATTGGTATCAGAGCCTCTTAAGGCTTGCGAAGTGAAAGGTGGATGTTTCAACCACCAGAAGAATCAATTGGATCATATAAAAAGAAGAAAATGGTGACCAATGCTGAGCTTTCTAAAAAGGTGGAAGATCAGGAGGGAGCTAATAGACTCCTACAGGAAAGATTGATGCAAATGGAGCAACTCTTGGATGATGTCCAAGAAAAAGTAGATAAGGTGAAAGAGAGGATGGAGGAGTAAGATGCCAAAGGGAAAGAGACAACCATTGATGATGATGTACCTACACCTAATCCTCCAACTCAAGATGAGAAATTTCTTAAAGCCCTGAAGGCTATCATAGGAAAGGCACTTGAAGGTGTTCCATTACTAACTAGTAGGATGGATACAGAGCTTGTGATGTAGTGGATTGAAGGCATGGAGAATCACTTTGAATGTGAAGAGATCTTAGAGGCATAGAAGGTCAAAGTGGCCAAGTCTAGGTTGAGAGGACAAGCTTTAACCTGGTGGAACTACTTGCAAGGTGAAAGGGAGAAAGAGTGATAGAACCCAATCTCTAATTGGAAGGCAATGGCTAATAAAGTTAGGGAATCATACCTACCAATAGACTATGAAAATTAGTAGCATAGGAAGAGATTGAATCTCAGACAGAAGGAGATGGATGTAGCCACCTACACTGAGGAGTTTCACAAGTTGAGCTTGAGATCCAAGATCAAAGAAGAAGAAAGTGTCAAAGTGGTAAGGTACCTAAGTGGTTTTAAATGGAGCATAGTTGAGGAGATGATTTTTTTCACTCCCACCACCATACTTGGATGTCAGCATATGGTGCAAAATCTTGAAGAGAAACAAAGAGGAAAACAAGAACCTAACTCCAAGAATAGGGGAAGAGGTAGAGACTCTAGAGGGGGTCAAAGAGGAGGTTCTAGTAGAGGTGGTGAATCAAGAAACTAGGGTGAGAGTAGACTCATGGAAAAAAGTTCAGAAATCTATACAAGAGGATCTTATGGTAGAGGAAGAGGTTCTCAAGGAAATAGAGGAAGAGGAAGAGGAAGGAGTAGCTCCTAATTTTCCACCATGAAGTGCTATCAGTGTGGACAGCTTAGACACCCTGCCTATAGGTGTCCTAATAAACCATCAGCCTCAAATAATGAGAAGAGGGTAGCCTATACCCAAGAGGATAGCAGAAACTCATGCACTAATGAAGTCAGCAAGTTAGAATCAGAAATGGGTGAAAACCTAATGTTCAGGAGGGTACTTATAAGGCAGCCTAATTAAGGTGAACCCAAGAAAAGAAGGGTTCTTTTTAGAGTCAGATCTAGGATACAAGGAAAAGTATGGAAGGTTATAGTAGATTTAGGGTCTATTGATAACATTATAGCAGAGGAAGTAGCAAAGAAGCTTAAACTCACAAAGGTTCCACATGCAAATCCATATAAGGTGACTTGGTTGAACCAGGAGAAAAGTGTGCTAGTTAATGAGTAGACATGGGTAGAGTTTTCCATTGGAGGCTATAAAGACAAAGTTCTTTGTGATGTCTATCCCATGGATGCATGCCATCTTCTATTGGGAAGACCATGGAAATTTGATAGGAAGATGATCTATGATGGAGAGGAAAACTCCATTTCTTTCAAGAAGGATGGGAGGACTTTCAAAATTTAGTCCTTAACAAAGAATGAAGAGGGAACTTCTAAGACACCTAGTGTGTTTCTTAGCAATGGTAAAGAGTTCCTACAAGCCTTGCATGATGAGGAGACCATAGGATGTTCTATCATGGTGAAGCCAAAGGAGGAAGACAAGAAGTTGAAAGCTGGAACACCATTGGAAGTGTAGCAAATACTGGAAGAATTCAGAGATATAGTAAGTGATGGAACCTCTGCCACCTTACCTCCAAGAAGAGCTATAAGTCATCAAATTGACTTTGTACCCAGTGCATCTCTATCTAATAAAGCAACCTACAAGCTTACCCCAAACCAGAATAAGGAAGTAGTAAGATAAGTGCAAGAATTATTGGATCAAGGGCTGATCAAGAAGAGTATTAGTCCATGTGTAGTCCCAGTGGTTTTATCATCCAAGAAAGGTGGAAAATGGACACTTTTCACTGATTCAAGAGCTATCAACATGATCACTATTAGGTATAGGTTCCCAATTCCAATAATAGAAGATTTGATGGATTGCTTAGGAGGTGTTATGTATTTCACTAAGCTAGATTTGAAGAGTGATTATCACCAAATCAGAATTAAGGAAGGTGATGAGTGGAAGACCACTTTTAAAACCACAGATGGATTGTATGAATGGATTGTAATGCCATTTGGGCTTACTAATGCCCCAAGCACTTTCATGAGATTAATGAATGAGGTCTTGAAAGACTTCATAGGTAGATTTGTAGTGGTGTATCTTTATGATATACTCATCTACAGTAAAACAAAAGTAGAGCATCTTGAGCACTTAAGGTTGGTCATGAAGAAGCTGCATGAAGCGAAATTATCCATCAACCTAGAAAAGTGTGAGTTCATGCAGCAAGATCTGGTTTTTTTGGGCTTTGTAGTGTCCAAGGGTAATTTGAAAATGGACCGAAGCAAGATAGAGGCAATCTTAAATTGGCCTACCCCTAAAATAGGGACTAAAGTTAGATGTTTTCATGGCTTGGCACAATTTTATAGAAATTTTGTGAGGAAATTTAGTGGGATATGTGCACTAGTGCTAGACACCATCAAAGGAGGACTGAAAACTAAGTTCAAGTGAATGAAGGTAGCTGAGAAAGCATTCCAAACATTGAAGCAAGAGGTAGCTACTAAACCTATCCTACTCTTACCAACTTTTGATAAATTGTTTACCATTGAATGTGATGCAAGTGGTATAGTAGTAGGGGGTATATTGAGTCAAGAAGGAAGACCTATGGAATTCTTCAGTGAGAAACTCAATGAAGCAAAGAAGAAGTATTCAGCTTATGACTTGGAGTTGTATGCATTGGTAAAATCTCTCAAGAAGTGGAGGCATTACCTTTTGCCAAAAAATTTTTTTGTCTTTACTAATAATCAGGCTTTAAGCTATATCAACACTTAGGAGAAGCTTAGTAACAGGAACTTGAAGTGGATGGCGTATCTCCAATCCTTTACCTTCACAATTAAGCACAAGAAGGGGCAGCTCAACAAGGTAGCAGATGCCTTGAGTAGCAATTTATTGACTTTCCAAGAGGTACAACTATAAAGCATTAAAATAGCAGGTTTTAAAGACTTATATGAGGAGGATGAAGACTTCTCACAAGCCTACAAGGTGTTCCTAGAGTTTGAAAACCACTTTCATGGTGAGTTTTCCAATTACACCCTTCAAAATGGATTGTTGTTCAAAAGTAATTAGCTTTGTGTACCTAGATGATCCATGAGGGAAAATTTGATCCAAGAGAAGCATAATGGCAGCCTATGTGGACATTTTGGCATAAACAAGAAATTGGAGTTAGTACAGAGATACTACTTTTGGCCTAAGCTAGCAAGGGATGTCAGGAGGTACGTAGAGAAATGTGGAGTATGTCAGAGAGCTAAAGGAGGTTCAAGTAATGCAGGACTCTATCAACCTCTACCAGTTCCAAATAGGCCTTGGGAGTGTGTAAGTATGGACTTTGTGGTTGGACTCCCTAAAACCAAATCAGGTATGGATAGCATCTATGTTGTTGTTGACATGTTCTCTAAGATGAGTCATTTCATTCCATGTAGAACTAGTCATGATGCAAGCTATGTAGCACATCTCTTCTTTAAGGAGATAGTTAGGATTCATGGACTCCCTTTGAGCATTGTGTCAGATAGGGATAGCAAGTTCATGGGCCATTTTTGGCAAACCTTATGGAAAAGGCTGGGAACTAATCTCTCTTTTAGTTTAGCATACCATCCTCAAACTAATGGTCAAATTGAGGTCATCAATAGGGTGCTTGGCAACTTGCTAAGGTGTTTGAAAAAGGGGTATGGGAAAACTTGGGATCTTGTGATATCTCAGGCTGAATATGCATATAATGAAAGTGTCAACAGGACCACAAGAAGAAGTCATTTTGAGATAGTGTATGGGAGACACCCTAGAGGAGTGTGTGAGTTGAGAGATTTAGGTTCCATGGAGTTGAAGAGTGGACAAGCTGAGGATTTCACTCAAACTATCAAAGAGGTGCAAGAGCAGGTGAAGATGTTTATTTTGGAGTCTACTCAAAGACTCAAGGCCAAAGTAGATGAAAAGGGGAAAGAAGTACAATTTCAGATTGGGGAATATGTCATGGTCCATCTTAACTAAGCAAGGATGCAAAAAGGCATGCCCACCAAGTTACAGATGAGGAGAGTAGGCCCATGCAAGATTCTAGCTAAATATGGAGAGAATGCCTACAAAGTGGACTTGCCATTAGACTTAGCCATCTTACTGGTGTTCAATGTTGTAGACCTAATCAAATTCAAGGGGGATATCAGTCAGCATGGTAAATCTCCACCAAATTTACTACAAGATATAGACACTAATGCCATGCCTAAGAAAAAACCAGCCAAAGCAGAGAAGATCTTAGAATCCAGGGTGAAGAAATAAACTAGGCATCAAGTCTACATGGAGCATCTAGTCAAGTGGATAGGTTGGCCTAAATCTAAAGCCACCTCGATAAAGGAAGGACAATTCAAAATTTTTGGAGTTGATCTAGCTCTTCTAGATCCCAAACTGCCTTAGCTTGTGCTGAGGGGAGTATGGTGCAGGAGCACCCCTATGAGGCCCCTCACCATCTCATTTTTTTTAGTGTGTTTATCCTCTATCATAAAGCTATGTAATTACAATAAGAGTTAACAAGGAGTTTGGCTCATTTTTGTTGTGTCTAGGCATTGTTTAAGTCCTAGAAGCTCACTGGTCTTTCTAATTGGTATGGAACATTGACTCAAGGAATGTTTTCATCTTGAGATATTTGTTTTAATATGAGTTAGAGGTATAGGAGTTAGTGTTTGGTTATGATATGATCACATGTGTTCTTTAGGAGGCCTAGCAATGGTCTTTTGGAATGAGTGAGGAAAGGCTACTCGAGCAACTAAAAGTTGCCCAAAAGTTGCTAGCAAATTTTCCCTTTGTATTGCCTAACTATGATAAGAGCCTCAAAAGCCCTAAAACCAAAACACTCACTCTGAGGACTAGTTATTTAAGACATGTCTAACCCTAATTTTGAGGTTGGATTGCATTGTGTATGACATAGTATGGGAGGACCAGTCTATTCGTGTTTTAAGTGCAATAGTCACTATTGAGGGACTGAATATTTGTGAATATAATCAAAGTTGTGTGAATCCCTATTATGTATACTATTTTTAGTGTTTAGATTTTCATTTGTGTGTGTGTGTTTTCATTTTAGTTTGAGTGTTAGTAGTCTTTGTTTATTTCCTTTGGTTTAGACCATTCTCTGCCAATTTGGAGAGGCATGGGTTTATAGGTCTGTAGCTTTCATGTCCACCATGGGAATGCCATGGAACCTTGGATATTGAAGTTACAGACCCCACTTTATTTGTATATAAATGAAGGACCCTTGAAAAGAAGTGCAAACATTTGTTTGTAGAAGCCCTAGGCGAGCTATGAGGAGTCCGACTAGGGATGTGCAACAGTGAAAGAACTCACCAAGATAGTGAAGGGAGTTCCAAGTCAAATCCATTTGGGGAAGTGAAGAAAAATGTTAGAAGGTGAAGTAGTGTGAAGGAGGAGGTTTGGAAAGGTATGGAAGGGTGTTGTTGAAGACCAGGATAGTGAGGAGTCCCTCAAACCCTTGGAACCCTCTAAATTGCCAAAACCACTATACGGCCAAATGGGCGCCCAAGACCTCAAAAATCCATGAGAGTGAGGAATTTATAGTGGGATTCCTTTAGGATAGGAATTTTCATTCTATACGGAGGAAGAGTTATAGGTCCTACAAATCTGGATGGAGGCCTAATTGGCACTTCCTTGTAGTCCTAAAATAAAAAGCAAGTCCTAAATTGGGTAAAGACCCAACTAAGCCAATGTCATGAACAGGTGTGTAATGCCTTGAAAACATCTTGGAACCTATGAAATTCACTATTGGAGTGTGGGATAGAATTGAAAGCCAAAAAGACCCTTATTGAGCCTATGTAAGGGATAGTATCTAGGAGCTAAGCTTTATATGTTGATAGATGAGCTAGTTTGACTTCATGGGTAGGTTAGAAAGTTAGGGGGTCCTTGGAGAGATAAGGAAGCCTATAGACTAGTAGGGGTGTTAGAAGAACACTTGAATCCTAGAGTGGATCAGAGGCATAAACTAAGCTAGTCTATCCGAGCCTCCCCATCACCACCAAGGACTCCTCCACAGAATGGTAAGAAGAAAGAAGGAATAGATCAATCATGGATTGTGATAGAACATTTATGATAGAGAAAAATGTTGTACAAAATTACTAGAGAGAAGCTATAAGTACAACTATCTATACCTTGAACTGATTACAAGTCAAGAAAGTTGTGGAAAGTGAAAATGTTGATGAATATGCATTAAAGAATAAAGTTGAATGCGAATAGGAACCTAAATTTTATAGATAATTCATATACATGAATGAAGGAGAGCTAGAGAATTTTCCTAAACCAAATAATAAAGCTTCCAAGCAACAACAAGAATCTATTGAGTTACAATAAGAAGATGTTGAGCATGGGGAGGAAATTGCCAAACAATCAGAAGAGGAAGAAGAGATACAAAATTAACATTAAGTGAATTTACAAGATGAACCTAAAGAAAAATAAGAACAAGAAAGGAGACCAAATCCTATATTAGCACAATTTATGAGAAGACATCATAAACCAAATCAAATCATAGTAGCAAAAGATTCAAGAGTCATGACAAGAAGTAAGTTGAAAAACCAAACATGCTTATTATGTGAATTTGATCCTAAATCAGTGAAAGATGCCTTGGATAATGAATATTGGATTAAAGCCATGAATGAAGAAATTGAGAAAATATTTTGATGATAATATGATCATTTGGAAACAAAAGATTAACACTTTGAATTTTGGGTCATTGTTGGTATGTATATTTTTCTACTTTCAAAACTGCTTCCCATCAATCGGTAATGTTGTATGGAGTGTGACGAAACTAATTAGATATCAAATAAATGAATTCATTTAGATTCTAGGAGATAACTTTGATATTATAATAAATGACTATTTAACTAAGTTCCAAACTAGAAAACACAATAAATTTAGGATTTCACCTTAGTTAGTGGAAGAGAACTGAGATACAATTTTTTTTGAAGTGGATACTAACACTTAGATAGTGAAAGCTAAGGATCCAAGGACTATATGGCTATATCCAATGGGATATAAAATGAGTATATAAATTGCATCTCAATAGATTGAATCTCTATTAGCTAAGCCTATTGATAGAAGAGCTAATTGTTATGAGACATATGAAGAAGTGAAAGATAAGATAAAACTAGGTATATTGATACCTAGGGCTCAAAGAAAAATAAGTAGAAGATGTTGGTTCCTTTTTCCCACACTATCAACTTTACAATTCAATTGACAGATTAATGTCACCAACTCTCAATAATGACTCCAAATCTAATAAGAAAAGGGGCCAATTAACAAGGACCAAGAGAATGATCCTTCTACACTTTGACCTCCACATAACTCAGGCGGGTATACCTCATCTACACATACATAACTTCTTGTGATAAATAAAAGGCCTATAGATATATGACCATGGAATAGCTTTCAGACTCCTATAGGTATCCTGTACCTCAATGTTCACATAGTCTTATGTAATATCCTACTTGCATAGAATGAATCTAAAAACTAGAAAGGAATCTAACTCCTGCTATCAAATATGAAATGGAAAATGCTTTCATTTGATTGATTTGATTCTTTTTTGGGTTGAATGGACCCTTGAAATACTCCAAGTCTCTCATAGACCAGTTCTTTATCTAATGGGTAACAGAGTCAAATAAATCACTATAACAGAGAACTATAAATAGAGAAGACAATATATTCTAATATGTCGATGCCTTACATCAATCATACACCATTGATTATATTCTACTTAGCAATCCACCTATGCACTCAGATATGCAATCACCTATTCAAAGGGCTTTAACCCTCCCCTTAGAAGAGACCTAGGAACAAGCAATACATTAATCAACATCCACTAAAAGACAAGTATGAGATACCCTTGATATCCCAACTCATAAATGCCTAAAAACTACTCCTAAACTCGGTTATTTCTACAAAAACAACTCTATTGCAGACATCTTTAGACATACAATAGAAAGACTATAAAATCCTTGATGCTCTAATCAACAAGTTCAAGAGTCAAATGGAGACAATTTGATAGTAGTATGAAAATATTGAGATCTTATTCATAAGACAAACTGTTACAATTTATATTCTATTCTCCAAGCTAGAAAGGAAAGAAGGAACACCCTATATGAAGAGAAGGAAATATATTTATAGGAAGGAACCAGCTCTCAAAATTAAAAGGAATCAGGAACCCCTCAAGATTACCAAAAAATTGGAACCCTTCTAAATGATCTTGGAAATCCTTTAAAAGGATTGCAACAAGCTACCAATCATTTAGGTTAAAAATTGGTCTACAACAACCTCAACCACTAGACTCAACAAGAAATGAAACAATGTAAAAAAATCCTATAAACCTAGGAAAATTAGATCAAATTTGAAGTACAATTATTTGGGTTTCAGGACAACAGGCTAATTGCAAATACAAAATACTAATTTATTATTGTAGGCAACACTAAAATTTAATGCTAGAACTAACTAAAAGAATACTTGCATGAATCAAAGCATGGAAACAATTCTAACATCCAACAAACCCTAGCCACCCCTATTAAGTAACATTCCTCAGCATTAACTCAACATGGCACCCCAGGAAATAAAATCAACACATAATAGCCACCAATATCTTCTTCATCATTTCTCACCTACAACCATCTTGAAAAAATCAAATCTGATCTAGCTTTTGTCATTTATGCATCACAATAATAAACCCTAGAAAAACCCCAACAAAAGATATAAATCCTTGCAAGAACAGCTAACAAGTTAAGTTTAAAACATGGTCGTTGATCTTAGTCCTTCCTAGCACATTGGGAAACTCTCACAAATCATCACAATAGGCAAGTTAGCCTTTTAAATTTACCCAGCTACATCATCTTTTGAGTATCCAATCAAAATTGAGCATATCAGTAGCACCTAGAAAATAGACCCACTGCTTTATTAGTCAAGATTTGAATTGACAATTATCGTAATGCTACGATGACTAACTTCCAAGGACATTTCCTTTGTGACATCATCACCACTGTCAAATCTTATTAGACCTGCCAAGTCTTTATCTCAACCTCAGCAAGAAACCTTTAACCCTTAGTCATCTGGAGATCACATGACTGAAGACTTCACTTGATCGTTGAACCTTTTGCTTAACCTAGGTATGGTCTGGAGATTGGGTGACAAAGGCATTCAAATGATATCATAATATTTTCTTGACTCATGGTTTCATCAGGTCTAACTAGCAACAACCATCAATCAATCTTTCATCCTATGGTCCATGATCCTATCTCCAAGCCTTCAAACCTTAAAACTCTTGCTTGATCAAACAATTTAGCGACCAAAGCATTCTCAAATTTGCTAAATGTATCACTTAACCAAGGTTCATCTGGAGAAAAAGGGAACAAAGCATTTGCCAGGTCACCAACTAAAAACCTTAACCTTAATTATATCTCGAGATTACATGCTAACCTTTGATCTTGTCCTCATCTAATGGCTATCACTGAATCTTATAATCATTCTTTAAACTAGGGTTAAGTCCTAAGAACACATGACTGAGGCAATCTCCAAGTCATTGAATCTTTTCTTTACCCTGGGTTACATATGGAGAATCATCACCAAGTGCTCGATTAAGAATGAATCAATGGTCCCTGTTTGATCACTAAAATCTCCATGCCTTGACTGGATATCTAGAGATTGAGTGACTAAAGGAAACTAAGACCACTCACTAGGTTGCTCGATGTTAAGCAATTGACTACCAGGACTTGGAGAATATGCAAACAATGCAGTCACATAATCACTAAATAGAAGACTAGACTCCCTAGGCAATAAAATAAAGCATGTGTATAAAGAAGATCAAAGTGGCCCAAAAAGGTAATGAAGAAATAGACCTATCTAGGGTTTTTGGATTTAAACAATTTCATGAAGCCCTAGGACATGGATTCATACCTATATCTCAGACCTAAAAACTGCAATTTCTCTCTAGTCTTTACACTTGAGCACATGCAATCTTGATTGAATCTTGTACACACCATAAAATACCCCTAGCCAAGGTCACAAGCTATGAAACCTAATAGATCTTCTTTGTAGATTAAAATATTGTTGCAGCTGGTTATGATAATTTTACAAGTTTTTTGCAGGATAAGACCATTTTCATTGGATTTTGGCTATGACAGGAAAATGGCCTAACACTAGCTCTGTTTGGGGATGCATGCCTCTTGCAAGCATGATAAGGATTCATAATTTCTAGAGGAAGTAGACCACCCATTGGACAAAAATTGATAGGGAACCTTCTCAAAAATTGGCAACCAAACTAGAGAAATAGGAAAGGAAACACACAATAGAAAGGAAAACATGTAAAAAATTTACAAGATTAAGACTTTACTTGGTGGCCCTGAGCCACAAAAATAAAATCAAAACCCTCCCGATTCAAGGGTATGATTTTCATCCACATATATAACCTGCCACCTGAAAGTGTCATGATCATTCTACTGCCAACATATGTGAATACTCATGGGCTAAAAAATAAAGTTATAGTTGAATCTACCAATGTTTTTCCAGTCATATCCATTATCATTTTCATACTCCAAAAATTATGGAACATCATCCATCTCTTCTTGATGACTGGAAACAAAAAAATGATCTAGTAATGGATCAAAATATGAAACATAGTGATCATCATGCATTACCATAAAAATACCTTCCCAAGAAGGACTTGGATCCTCAAATTCACCTTCATGAATTGCCTCAGCCACCAAGAAACTTGGTTCCTCCCTGATATCTTCATGGACTAGATCATGAACCAGGTGAAGGTGTCCTTCACAAATTTTGTGACAATGGGACAACTGATCTACATCATTTTTTTTGTTAAAATAATTATTGTCCCAATCATCGAAGACAAGGTCCTCAATATTGTCACATTCACTATCATATTTGGCAAAAGAAGGAAAATGATATGAACAAATACTTTCTCATCACTGGAATATTTACGATAGGGAAACACACTGCCATGGCCTTCAACCTCTTCTTTTGTAGAGTCACTACATGAGGGGAACTCTAACAAACATCGATCATCTTGATCACTTTGAAAACCTTCCTCATTATTAGTGTCAAAGGATATGTGAAAGAGGAGCTGCAAATCAAAGTCCATATTAGGTGCATACCTTTGAAATTCATCATCCAAGAGTGCTGAGATCTTTTCACTACTCAATGGACTATGGACCTTATTTTCATCTTCATTTTCCTCACCCCTAGTGCTACAAACATCATCCCTATCTGAAACTAGAGCTGACATCTCTGACATCAAATCATCTTGTGTAAAGAAATCATGCTGCATGAATCATCATCTGCATCATAATCATTTTCCTACCTTTCACATAAAACATCCTCAAACCAAGACATGAAGGCTGCCTTCTCATGGTGATAAGAAGAAAAATCTATAGAGATATTGGAAATATTATCAACCTCAGATTCATCGTCAACATCCTCATATGCATTGACCTCAAAGTCAACATCATAATCAATACTTTCTATACAATGAGAATCAACATCAGAATCACTAGCCTCTTCATGATCAACATAAAGAACAACCAATGCTCACAATCTCTTGTCCTCCTCTAACTACTAGATCCCAACATTATTCTCTACAATTTTCTTCTTGAGATTATAAATCTTGATGAGCATATTTTCATAATCAAAATCACTCATGATGGGATCAACAAAGACTAATTTCTTGGTACTGATTTTCATTTTTTTCTTCACACTGATCCACACCAACACTTTCATCAAAATGTTCTATAAATTTTTCTTTTAATACATCCAAAGAATGGATTGAACAGGAATGAAGGGATATGAACCAATCCCTTTAACTATGTGAAAGAGACTGCACAAGAAACCTCATAGCAACATCTTCATGCTGAACATCCATTTCACCAAATAAACCCATGAGATCATATACATGTTGGCTTGCCAAAACTAATCCATCAACCATGAATCTTAGAAAGCCTTCCCCATCCTCAGTAGAAAACTCATTAGGGGCACCTTCAATGCCATCAAAACAAAAGGGTCTATATTCCTCAATAAGGAAGTTCCCACTAATACTCATCCCTTTATACTAGTCTTGAACACTTGATAGGGATACATTTCTTACACAACTGATTTTCATAAAATAAAGGCACATGAAAATCAAAATACCTAGAAGTACTGCAACTAAAACTTAACTTGTTGACTAGGAAGCAGGGTAGATCTAGAGCCTTCTTTATAGCTCCATCAGGTTCTTTTCTTGTAGAGTTTATTAGCTTGTGATGACTAATCAGAAAAGTACTATCCAGGAAAGTAATCTACACTTTTCCTCCCGACCTCACTGACATATTTTTGGTTATTTTGGGCTGACATATTGTAACTCTATCTAACCCTAAAGTAGCAAAAATATTGTATAATATGGCTTAGGGTTAGGGATTTTCATTATGTACTGATTTTAGTACTTGCGACAGAATTCAGCTATAAGGGATTATAGATTGTAATTAGGTTGTAATCATTGGATAATAAAATATTGGACTCACTATTGGTGGACATAGCCCAGGGATTGGGTGAACCATGTTAAATCTTTGTGTCTTGTGTTCTCTTTTGTATAATTTATTGTTTCTAATATTGGTTATATTTTCATGTAATTATTGTTTCTACCTTGTTAATCCTAACAAATTCACCACCTCCTTGAAGAGGAAAATTTTTTACTTGTCTTTGTATCTCCTTCCAGCCAACTGAAACTTCACTAGGATTTTATAAACTATTTATCAGAGACTACACTGATCAAATAGAGAACTCAAAGTTGCCACCCACACTTGCTGAGAAGATTCAATTTCTTTTGAAAATAATATGACTCTATGATCACTTAACCAGACTTTGGGATGATTCAACAAAGAAAGGAAAAAATCATCTTAAAATTTACTACCCTTTATTTCCTCCCTAGCGGACTCACCCTTTTATTGGTTCCTTTTTCCCACACTATCAAATTTACAATTCAATTGATAAATTAATGTCACTGACTATCAATAACAACTCCAAATCTAACAAGACAAAGGGCCAATTAACAAGGACCAAGAGAATGATCCTCCTACACTTTGAGCTCCACATCACTCAGGTGGGTATACATCATCTTCATATACATAAATTATTTTGAAAAACAACATGCCTATAGATATATGACCATGGAATAGCTTTTAGACTCCTATAGACATCTTATACCTCAATGTTCACCGAGTCTTATGTAATATCCTACTTGCATAGAATGAATCTAAAAACTAGAAAGGACTTCTAACTCCTCTTATCAAACATGAAAGGGAAAATGCTTTCATTTAATTGAGTTGATGCTTTTTTGGGTTTAATGGACCCCTGAAATACTCCAAGTCTCCCATAGACCAGTGCCTTATCCAATGAGCAACAAACTCAAATAAATCACTACAATAGACAACTATGAAAAGATAAGACAATACATTCTAATATGTTGATGCCTTACATCAATTATACACCATTGATTAGATTCTACTTAGTAATCCACCTATGCACTCATATATGCAATCACCTATTCAAAGGACTTTAACCCTCCCCTTAGAAGAGACCTAGTTATAGGCAATGCATTAATCAACATCCACTGAAAGACAAGTATGAGATACCCTTGATATCCCAACTCATAAACATCTAAAAACCTATCCTAAACTCAGTTATTTAAAAAAAAAAAATCTATTGGAGACATCTTCAGACATATAATAGAAAGACTAAAACACCATTGATTCTCTAATCAACAAGTTCAAGAATCAAATGGAGACAATCTGATAGTAGTATGAAAATATTGAGATCTAATTCATAAGACAAACTATTAAAACTTATATTCTATTCTCCAAGCCAAAAAGGAAAGAGGGACCACCTTATACATAGAGAAGAAGGAAATATATTTATAGGAAGGATCCACTAATGGAACTAGCTCTAAAAATTATAGAGAATCAGGAACCCCTCAAGGTTACCAAAAAACTGGAACCCTTCTAAATGATCTTGGAAATCCTTAAAAAGGATTACAACAAGATACTAATAATTTAGGTTAAAAATTGGTCTACAACAACCTCAACCACCAGACTCAAAAAGAAATGAAAGAATGTAGAAAAATCCTAGAAACCTAGGAAAATTAGATCAAATCTAAAGTACAATTATTTGGGTTTTAGGACAATAGGCTAATTGCAAATACAAAACACCAACTTCTTGTTGTAGGAAACACTAAAATTTAATACTAGAACCAACCAAACTAAGAATTGCATGAATCAGAGCAAGGAAACAATTCTGACATCCAAAAAACCCTAGCTGTCGTTGTCAAGTAACAGTCCTCAGCATTAACTCAGCATGCCACCTTAGGGAACAAAATCAACACACGACAACCACCAATATCTTCTTCATCATTTATGACATACAACCATCCTAGAAAAATCAAATCTAATCTACCTTTTTTCATTTATGGTTCATTGTAACAAACCCTTGCTAAAACCCCAGTAAAAGATTTAAATCATGGCAGCAATAGCTAACAGGTTATGTTTAAAAGATGGCTATTGATCTTAGTCCTTCTTGACACATCAAATGCCTCTTGAAAATCATCACAATAGTCAACTTATTATTTTAAAGTTACCCAACCACATCATATTTTTGGGATCTAATCAAAACCAAGCATACCAATAACACCTATCAAATGGACCCACTACTTTATTAACCAAGATTTGAATCAATGGCTGTCGCAATGCTGTGATGACTAACTTTTGAGCATATTTCCTTTGCAACATTACTACCATCATCAAATCTTATTGGACCTACAAAATATTTATCTTAACCTTAGCAAGAAAATTTAAACCCTTAGTCATTTGGAGATCATGCGAATGAAGACTTCACTTGATCGATGAACCTTTTTCTTAACCTCAATCTAGTCTAGAGATTGGGTGACAAAGACATTTGGGTGATCTCATAATCTTTTCTTGACCCACGGTTTCATCAGGCAAACTAGTGACAACCGTCGATCAATCTTTCATCACATGGTCCATGATCCTATCTCCAAGCCTTCAAACCTTAACTCATGCTTGATTTGGTGATTCAGTGACCAAAGCATTCTCCAAGTCACTGAATGTGTCTCTTAACCAGGGTTTCATCTGGAGAATAAGAGAACGAAGCATTTTCTAGGTTGCTAGATAAAAACCTTAACCTAAGTTATATCTCAAAATTAAACACTGGCCTTTGAAATTTTCCTCATCTTGTGGCTATCGTTGAACCTCATAATCATTCTTTAAACTAGGGTTAAGTCTTGAGAACATGTGACTAAGGAAATCTCCAAGTTGTTGAATCTTTTCAAGTTACCCTGGGTTACATCTGGAGAATCAATGCCAATCACTTGATCAAGACTGAATCAATGGCCCCTATTTGATCGTTAAAAGCTTCATTCCTTCATCAGATATCTAGAGAATGAGTGACTGAAGGAAACTGAGACTGCTTGCTAGGTCTCTAGATGTTAATCCATTGACCACTAGGACTTGGAGAATATGAAAACATTACTATTGCATAATCACTAAATAAAAGATTAGACTATATGAGCAAGAAAATAAAGCATGTGCATAAAGGAGATCCATGTGGCTTAAAAAGCTAATGAAGAAATAGGCCTATCTTGGGTTTTTGGATTTAAACAATTTCATGAAGCTCTAGGACATGGACTCAGACCTATATCTGAGACCTTAAAACTACAATTTCTCTCTGGTCTTTACACTTGAGCACATGTGATCTTGACTGAATCTTGGACACACCATAAACTACCCCTCACCAAGGTCAAAAGCTATGAAACCTAATAGATCTTTTTTCACAGATTAAAATAATGTTGCAGCTAGTTATGACAATTTTACAAGATTTTTGTAGGATAAGACCATTTTCATTGGATTTTGCCTATGATAGGAAAATGGCCTAATAGAAGGATCAATAATTTGTTCAAAAATTTGGGTGTTACTATTAAATAAGATGAGGTTGGTACATTTGAGATCAAGGGAAAGAAAACAAGAGTGAAAAAGGAGACACCTAGCCCTAAGGGATCAAGACCATTGAAAAGGTCTACTTCTACACTAAGAGAGAAGAAGAAACTAGAGGTAGAAAAAAAAAAGCCTAAGACATACATGAGGGAAAAGAAAACATATATAAAACCAAGGAGAAAGATGAAGCTACAAGTAGATAGTAAGACAGAATCAAAAGATTTAAGTAAATTTTAAGTTGTGCAAAATCAGCCCTCAAAACCTTAAAACTTAGATAAATTTCTTGAAAGTCTCAAGAATTATGGAGGTTTTTTCAGGAATAAAATATGAAAAATATGAAACAAGGAGTGATCAAGAAAAATAATAGATTTAGGAGGTAGTTGTGTTTACACCACATAAATTTAGAACTATTCCAGTTGAAATTGCCAACCGAATACCTGATGAGATATATAAGAAAATTGATGCTAGATGGAAGTATGATATGACTTTGAAAAATAAAATGAGAGAAAGATCCCTAGCTATTAACTGTACTTGATTTTTCAGTACAATAAATTAAATAAGCATTTAAAATCATGATTAGTTCAAACTAGAAGCAGTGCAAAAGGATACCGATGGTATATGGAGAAATATTTTCTTTCCTAAGCAGTCAACCAAGATAGAGGAAAATCTAGGTAAGTTAGATCCTATTGACTTCACCCTAGAAAAGGGTGAAATGATTATGGGGGATATTACTGAAAAGGACACAACAAAAGAAATAAAACATGATAAATATGTTATGATCACCCAGGGTAAGGACACTAAAGAAATGAAAGTTGATGATGTTTCTACTGGAAAATTGATAGATGAAGATTCAGTTCTAGAATAAGTAATTTATTTTCCTAAGATTAATAAGATTATCTCATAAATTACTAAAGATATTCCCATTGATGTAGAGAAGTCCACCAAAAATGTAAAGGAGACCAAACAAAAGGAAACCAAGGACAAAAAAGAGACTTCGATGCTACAACAAATTAGAAAACAAAGTTGGTCACTTCTATTGAGACCACTAGACATTAGAAAAATGCATAAAAACAAGAGAAAGAGAAGGATAAAGAAAAGGAGAAGGAAGAAAACAAAGAAGAAGAGAAGAAAGAGGAGAAATAGGAAGAAAAGAAGGAAGAAAAGTAAGAAGAAGAAAGAGATTCAAATCAAATGAGTATACAACTACAACTAGTACATCTGATGCAATGAAGGCATCATGTTCTCATAATTTTTCTATTGGAGAAAGTATACAAATAGAGAAGGAAAAGTCCAAGAAAATAAAGAATGAGAAAGCAAAAATTGACTTAAGCTAGCCAATTGTAATTACAAAGGTATATATCTCCTCCCTAAGCCCTAAAGATCTATCTAAATTTAGAGATCTACTAAAAATGAAAGCAACACAGGATAAAATGCTAGCCAAGAAACAAAAGATAGATGTACTAGAGAGTTTTAAAGATATAATATATTAAATTCTTCTTGATGCCACTATAAATGAGAAGGGAAGTCTATTAAGTCAATTGGAAGAACTAATAAAGCAAGGGAAATAACCCACCATAGATGCCACTGAGTATCTATTGCAAGTACATAGAAATAATATGGAGAATAAGATTATTGAAGATTTACTTCAATCAATTGTATCGGATAAGGCATCACTTTCTGAATTGGTTGCAGAATTAGAAAATGAGTTGAAACTATTCTTTCATTATTTTAAAAGTTTTGTTTAATTTTGAACTTTACTGTAGATGTCAAGAAGAAAGATGAATCTATTAAAAAAGAGTTTACTGAGCAGCTGACAAAGGTCACAACCAAGCCTAGAACATTTTGAGTCTACTATCAAAGGTTGAAACACTTAATGGGAGTGCAACATGAGCTAACAAAAGAAGAGAATAAGATAAAAATGGAACAATTAGAGCTGAAAGCAATTTTGATACCCCAAATTGAATCACTAAAAAATTATATTCACAAGTCAAAAGCATTAGTGAATACCCATAACATCAATTCTATGGATAGCATGATTAGATTAATGACTTACATTGGTGATAAAATTGTGGTGTTGCAAGCACTGAAGGAATAATGGGAGTCATCCTTGGGAGAAGCCAAGAAAAGATATCAGTTATAAGGAGTTATGTACATAGGAAGTATTGTCATGGGGGGTCATGGAGGATTCTAAGGACTTATGGAGTTATACTAAGAGTTTATACAATGTCAAATTTTGATGACTTTAACTTTTTTAACAAAGATAACAAAATAATGCAAATGGGGAGATTGATAATCCCAAAGAGTTATTTTATTGTCATTAGTTTTATTAAATTCATATTGATTTTCAAATTTAGTTGGTGAATGAAGGAGTCATAGGACTCAGTTGGTAAAGAAAATAAGTTAGTTGGTAAAGGAATAGATAGTTTCGGTAAAGGAAAACAAGAAATAAGCACTGAGCAAAGCAAGGTAGGCACCGAACAATTATCAATTTGAAGAGAAATTTAGTTAACAATCTGAGTATACATGTTACCGAGTAAGAATAAAATGTGTTACCAAGTAACAAAGGCTGACATCAAATATTTTAATAGATACATTGAATCTGGACATCGGGAGCATAAAATATTTTACAAATTCCAAGAAGATTGTTTGGTAAATCATTGGAGATATAATCAAAATGATTTTGCATGATTAAAAGGTAAGATCCACCAATGGAAATTAAGTAGAATATATAAATCAAAGATTTAATCAATGCTAGTACCATTTAAGGAGAACAATCTATAACATTTCTACCACTTCTAGATTCAGTATAAAAGGATCAGTGTATGGAGAGAAAAGAGAGAGAGAAGACATGATAAATTAAAGAGAAAAGGTAAAGATTAGATGAAGATGAATGTGTGATGAAGGGTGCTCCCCTTAATACCACAAACACATAACAGAAATAGAGAAACAACAACAATATGCAAGAACAAAAAATTGGCTTCTTATTATCTCCACAAATGTGGAATTACAAACTTTCAAAATTACAATATGCAAAGCCACATGGGCATTCCCTTACAATATTCCATAGGACAAAGCCTCGAACTATTACCCAGATCTACTACCCAGAACTATTTCGAACTGCCTAAGACAATAATACAGCCTTCCTTATATAGGCAATTTTCCACCGCCTGGAAGGTTCCATAATTTTAGCCAATAAGGCCGACCAAACTTAGAATTATTTAATTTTACATTTTATCACATCATAGTCGGCTCAAGATAACCTTTGAAACCCAAACAAAAATTTTGAAGAAAATTATTTTTCGCCATTTCAGGTGGCCCAACTTCCGAAGACCATAAGTCATCACCAGTTGACCTGATCGGCTATTATAAGCCCATTTCAGAAATGCCACGAAGTGCTCTACAGGCGTGACTGGCGTAAAGCGCCTGTCACCCAAATTTTTGACCTCATCTGGGGCCTCTAAAGCCTTCAAAACTGAGTTCAAAGTTTCTGTACCCTACTACCAATACCAAAAATCTTCAATATCTTCCAATATACACTTGATCTGGCAATGAAACTTTACTGGCAGACTTATATGACCAAAATGAACCTCCAAGAAAGAAATCAGATCATTCTGAGCACATACAAAAATTAACAAAAATAGTAACTTTCCATAAATAGCAGCTCTGCACAAAATAGCCCTTAAAACATAAATATTTTTGGGTGATGCAAGATTTCTCTTACACCCAGGATGCTCCTGCATCAGACACCCAGGGTAATTTGAGAAGTGACCCTGTCACGACTCAAGTGTACAGAGGAAAACCAAGATGGCTAACCTCTTCCTTTGTCAGCCATGATGAATCTTCAATAGGTCATCCTTTCCACTTGACCAGATATTCTTCATATGTCCTGTTCCTTGTGCTTCTACCAACACGACTGTCCAGTATATCTTCGATCTCTTTAGTGTCTGAACTAGTTGCTGGAATACTCCACTTTGCTGCTGTGATCTCATCTTCAACACCTCCTTCATGATACTCTGTCAGATCTGAAATGTTAAACACTGGTGAAATATTTAGCTCAGTAGGCAATTCTACCTCATATGCATTTCCTGAATCATGTTTCTTTAGTATCCTACATGGTCCAAACTTCTTCATTTTCAGCTTGTTATATGTACCAACTGGAAACCGCTCCTTTCGCAAATGAACCATGACTTCATCACCAACCTGAAATTCCTTATACCTCCTTTTCTCATCTTCCTTAGCCTTATACTATGTGTTCATCTTGGTAATATGCTTCCTCACCTCCCCATGGATGTTCTTCAAGTGTTCTGCGAAATCTTCAGCTTCAGCACTACTTATTTCTCCTTTATCTATCTTCCTCAATTCAGATGCATTTCTCGGACTACTTCCATATACAATCTGGAATGGTGATTTACCAGTGCTCCTATTGATAGAATTATTGTATGCAAATTCCGCCTGTGGTAAAATCAAATCCCATCCTGTTGGCTTATCTCCAACCAAACATCTTAGCAAATTTCTCAAACTCCTATTCACCACCTCTGTCTATCCATCAGTCTATGGATGATGTGATGAACTAAACTTCAAATCTGTCTTCAACTTCTTCCATAATGTATGCCAAAAATATCCAACAAACTTAGTATCTCGATCTGACACTATGGTCTTTGGCAAACCATGAAGTCTCACTACTTCTCTGAAAAACAATTCTGCTACATGAACAACATCATTAGTCTTCTTGCAGAGAATGAAATGTGTCATCTTCAAAAATCTGTCAACTACTACAAAAATTGAATCATGTCCCCGCTGAGTCCTCGGTAAACCAAAAACAAAGTCCATGCTGATATCCTCCCAAGGCTTCTTTGGTACGGGGAATGGCTGATACAACCCTGTATTATACTTCACTCCTTTCACCATCTGACATACTCTGCAACTCTGTACAAACTTCTTCACATCTTGCTGCAATTGTGGCCAATAATAATTCTCACTAACCAAACCAAGGGTTTTATCACGACCAAAATGTCCAGCCAATCCTCCGCTATGCTTCTCCTTGATGAGATTCTCCCTCATAGAGCTTCGTGGAATGCACAACTGACTCCCTCTGAATAGCATATCATCCTGGATGATGAAATCCAACCATTTCATCCTGTCTAGAGTAACAGGTTCTATACAAGCTTTCCAAGCTTCACCAAAATCAAGATCCTCTGGATACAAATTCTTGAGTTCCTTGAACCCAACCACTTCAATCTGCATTTCTGTCAGCAATACTTTCCTTCTACTAAGAGCATCTGCAACCCTATTAGACTTTCCACTCCTGTGTTTCAAAACAAATGTATAACTCTGCAAAAACTCAACCCATTTCAAATGCCTTTGATTCAATTTTCCTTGACTATTCAAATATTGCAAAGCTTGATGATCAGTATACAAAACAAACTCCTTAGGAAGTAGATAATGTCTCCACTTCTTTAATTCCTGAACTATAACATAAAATTCCTGATCATAAATAGAATATTTTCTCTTGGCATCATTTAACTTCTCACTGAAATAAGCAACAGGTTTACCTTCTTGGCTCAAAACAGCTCCTATTACAGTACCACTAGCATCACAATCTACTTGAAACACCTTATTAAAATCTGGAAGTGCTAAAATAGGTTGTTTTGTAACTTTTTGTTTCAACAATTGAAAACTCTTTTCTGCCCCATTAGTCCACTTAAACTCTTTTCTATCCCCTCTCATTGTTTCAGTCAAGGGTCCACAAATACTGCAAAAATTTCTGATAAACTTTCTGTAAAAGCTAGCTAGATCATGAAAAGATCTTACCTTAGTAGCACTCCTTGGATTAGGCCATTCAAGGATAGCCTGTACCTTCTCTGGGTCCATTTTTAGACCTTCTGCTGAAACTACAAATCCCAAATACACTAACTCTTTCTTCACAAAACTGCACTTCTTCAAATTAATCAACAATTTCTCATTTCTCAACTTCTCAAACACCATACGAATATGCATCATATGTTCCTCCAATGTCTTTCTAAAAATCAAAATATCATCTAGGTAAACAATGACAAACTTACCTAGAAATTCTTTCAGAACCTCGTTCATGAGCCGCATGAAAGTGCTCGGTGCATTGGTTAGCCCAAAAGGCATGACTAACCACTCATATAGTCCTTCCTTTGTCTTGAAGGCAGTCTTCCATTCATCTCCTTCTCTGATCCAAATCTGATGATATCCACTCTTCAGATCTATCTTTGAGAAATACACAGCTCCACTCAAACAGTCCATAATATCATCCATTCGTGGCAATGGAAATCTGTACTTGATTGTGATCTTGTTTATTGCCCTAGAATTTGTACACATCCTCCATTCTCCATTCTTCTTTGGTGCTAATACCGCTGGTATAGCACAGGGACTTAGACTTTCACGGATCAATCCTTTCTGTAACAGTTCATGTACGTGTCTGTTCAACTCCTCACATTTTGCAGGTGTCATTCTGTGTGCTGCCTTATTCGGAAAACTCACTCCTGGGATCAAGTCCATCTGATGACTAATCTTCCTAACTGGTGGTAATCCATCAGGCACGTTATCAGATACAATATCCTGAAACTCATTCAACAAATCTGCAACTTCTACAGGAACATCTTCTACTTCCTCTTTACCAGCTTTTGGAATTAAAGCAAAACATACATGCTCATGCCTCATACCATCTAGGAAATTTATTCCATCAACAAAAGTTATCCTTGCATTACCACATACCTTTTCTTTGGTCTCCTTCAATGGTTTTAGCTTATGTCGCACTCCATCCTTTGTCAGGGAATAGGTATTCGCACGACCATCATGTACAGCACATCTGTCAAACTGCCATGGTCTATCCAACAACATATGACATGCATCCATAGATATGATATCACACAATACCTCATCTTGGTATCCACCAACCTTGAACTTTACTAGGCATTGTTCATTGACCATGACCTTGTGGTCATCCTGTACCGAGGCAATCCGATATGGATGTGGGTGTTTTTGTCTCTTGAGCTTCAACTTTGTCACCATCTCTTCTGACACCAAATTTTCAGTGCTTCCACTATCGATGATCACATCACAACATTTACCTTCACACTTGCACCTGGTGCGAAACAGGCTCCTCCTTTGCTCAGGTTCATTCTCACCACTCAACAGGACTCTTCTGTTAATCAATGTTTCTCCTCTTTCAGCATCTTCAGAATTTGATGATCTGGCATCTTCATCTACATGTGCAACTCTGGCCTGGCCTTCATTTCTCCTATCTATTCTGCCTTGGCACTGAGGACATTCAAATGCCCTATGACCTTCTTCTCCACAGTGAAAACATGTTCCATGGAAGCCACCTCTTCCAGATCCTTGTCCTCTTCCTCTTCCTCTGTGATCTCTATTATTCTGATCTTGGAAGTGATTAGAATTATTTTCTCGCTGATTCTGACTGCTACTGGCCTCGTCCTTCTTTTTTGGATCTTCATTTCGGCCACCATATGACCGTCCACCAGATCGTCCACCGTGACCTCTTCCATTTTGTCTGTTCTCAAACTTCTTGTTCAGCTTTTCCTCTACTTTTAGGGCAAACTGGTATGCCTCTTCAATACTATTCATTCAAACCAGATTCAGCTCCTCCTGAATGCTTGGCCTTAACCCATTAAGGTATCGGGAAACTTTCTCCTTATCAGCTTTTGCGTGGCCTATTCTGATGAGGAGTCGATAGAACTCCTCTGTATACTCCTGAACAGATCTCCCTGCTTGCTTCAAACTTTGCATTTCCTTTAGTAGATCAAGCTCATAATCAACAAGAATGAACTGTCGCTTCAATTTATCCACCATCCGATCCCACCTTGTGATTTTATCTTTCCCTCTTCTATTTCACTCCAATTGAATTTCTTGCCACCAGATCTTCGCACGACCTTTCAGTCTGGCCTTCGCAAATTTGACCCTATTAGGATCCTCAACATCTTCATACTCAAAATATTCCTCACATTCATTGATCCAATCGATCAATTCCTCTAGGTTAAGATTTCCAGAAAATGTAGGAACCTCAATCTTAGGTCTTTTCCCAATCTTAGAAATGGCCCGAAAAAGTCTTTCTTCCTCCTGGTTCACAATTTCAACTTCTCCTTCTTGATATTCTTCTTCGGCTTCATCCTCGCTTTCATCTCTGACATTAAGATTCATTCCTTTGCTAATCTCTTCTTGCAATGCTCACACTTGTCTCTGTAGCTCTCTAACCTCAGTTGTTACAACACCAGCTCTTCCACCACGTTCCCTTCGTGGAGGCATTTTCATGATGCGCGCTGAAGCCCTAGCCACGGTCCTGGTGCAAACTGCCTCACAGTCGGTGATCTATTTACACACTCAAGAACTCCTGCTCTGATACCACTTGATGAAGGGTGCTCTCCTTAATACCACAAACACATAATAGAAATAGAGAAACAACAACAATATGCAAGAACAAAAAATTGGCTTCTTATTATCTCCACAAATGTGGAATTACAAACTTTCAGAATTACAATATGAAAAGCCACATGGGCATTTCCTTACAATATTCCGTAGGACAAAGCCTCGAACTATTACCCAGATCTACTACCCAGAACTATTCCAAACTGCCTAAGACAATAATACAACCTTCCTTATATAGGCAATTTTCCACCGCCTGGAAGGTTCCAAAATTTTAGCCAATAAGGCCGACCAAACTTAGAATTATTTAATTTTACATTTTATCACATCATAGTCAGCTCAAGATAACCTTTGAAACCCGAACAGAAATTTTGAAGAAAATTATTTTTCACCATTTCAGGTGGCCCAACTTCCGAAGACCATAAGTCATCACCAGTTGACCCGATCGGCTATTATAACCCCATTTCAGAAATGCCACAAAGTGCTCTACAAGCTTGACCGGCGCAAAGCGCTCCTCACCCAAATTTTTGACCTCATCTGGGGCCTCTAAAGCCTTCAAAACTGAGTTCAAAGTTTCTGTACCCTGCTACCAATACCGAAAATC